>PVIH01003369.1:0-162532 GCA_004025045.1 Sigmodon hispidus | reverse complement strand
GCAGTGAAGTGCTGAAACAGGCTGGAATTTTTGAGTTGTGTATCACCATTATAGAGAAAGCCCTTGCTCTGGAATAAAAGGTAACATTTTAATACCCCATTGTAATACCCCATCCAGCTAAACCTTCAGTTTATGAGAAAGCAGAGAAGCAACTTCATGCAAACCTGCTGCATGTGTGTTCTAGGCCTGTTAGTGTGTCACTTTAATTAAGATGTCAAACTTTGCCAGGTAACAAGACAGGTGCTGGTTCTGGAAACAAGAAAGTATCAAAATATGAGGTCATTCTTAGGTTGTGATTAGTTCAGCATTATTGCAGGCATCTATGTTTGGCTGAGTCACAAACCCAGTGAGGAGACTGTGAGAGTTTTTTGCATGAAGCTGTGAGAATAAAGACTTGTGGTGTTTTGTTTTGTTGGAGGACCTACCACTCAACACCCAAATATATGATTCAGACAGAGGATTATTGTTATAAATTCCTGGCCTTAGTGAGGCTGTTTTCTAGCCAACTTTTCTTAAATTATCCCATCTACATTTTGCTCTGGGTTTTGTTCTCTATTCTGTCCGTCTTTCCGTCTTACTCCATAGTTATGGTGTATATGGGTGGCTGGCCCCTGGTGTCTTCTCTTTTTCTTGTTTCTCCTTTCTTTTTTTCTCCTAGATATCTCCTCCCATTTATTCTCTCAGAATGTCAGGCCTGCCTATCCTTTCTTGCCAAGATATTGGCCATTTAGTTCTTTATTGGACCAATTAGGTATTTTAGACAGGCAAAGTATCATAGCTTCACAGAGTTAAACAAATGTAACATTAAAAAAGCAACACATCTTTGCATTGATTATAACAAATATTATACATCATGAACAACCATAATAGATCTTAAAATAATATTCTACAACAACCTGTGTTGCATTTCGAGACCACAAGATGTTGAGATACCTAAGCTATGAGACATGTTCCTATATGCTAGCTGTGTGTAGGGAGTAGAAGTAACCAAAGAAGGAGCTGTATGAGAAGTTGCAGACATAGGGCCATCAGAGACCTTTGAAACTGAAGCTCCATGGATTTGGGACAGCTACAGAATTTGCTGTTTGTCCTACTGTGCTTCAGTCTTGCTTTGATTCAATCTTCACTCACTGTGTCTCACTTTCTCTTTTGGAATGTGAATGGTATTTTGTGCCATTGTATGTTGGAAAGATATAACTTATTCTCTGAGTTTACAAGATGTCACTGTCAAGAGATTGTCTTGAGTGTCAGAGGAGACTTTGGACATTTGAACAACATAGGTTCTAATGCAGACTATGAGAATCATTGCAGTGACTAAATGCATTTTCTTCATGGGTGACATGGGTCAGAATGTAGTTGATTGAACAACCTCCCAGATAGGATGAGGTATTTGAACATGTGTATCTCCTCAGTGACTTTCTTTGGATTGACCTTGAAACCTTTAGTAGGAGGATCCTAAATGGTTGAAATTCCTCACTGTAGATGGGATAATGTCAAACCATTTCCTGTTTTTTTTTTTTTTTTGATCTACTTGTTGTATTTGAAACTAATCAGGCAGCTTCCTTCCAGTGTTATTATACCCTCACCACCATTATGGATGCTATTCTTAAATCACATAAGGTGTAATAGAAACAATTGCTATTCAGTGATAAGTCAGCTTGGTAGCCTGCTGTTATAATTTGTTTGTTTCTGAAGAAAAGGTTTTTCTGTGTAGCCCTGACTCTCCTGAGTGTAGCTTGTATACCAAGATGGCCTCAAACTCAGATTCCCCCTGACTTTGGCTCCAAATTGCTGGAATTAAGGGTGGGCAAACATTCTTGGCTTTTTGTTTCTATATTATTGGGTGATAGGCCTGGATTGTAGGTTTTTCTACCTGTCAGTCATAAACTGTTATACCTCACTCATACCTTGAATTTGAAAAATTGGCAGAGGATATCTGTAGTCAGAGGATTCTGGCCCATTTGGCCCAAGGTCCAGACCTGCAGTTGTACAGCTGTTAAGCCCCAAGTAATCACACAACAGCTTATATAAATTACAAACTGTATGGCCCATGGCTCAAGCTCATTACCCACTACCTCTTTCAACTTAACTAACCCATTTCTATTCATCTGTGTTTTACTACATGGCTCATGACTTACCTGTTCTTTTACATCTTGCTCTGGTGGTGGCAGCTTGCAATGTCTCTGTTGGATCCTGCCCTCCTTCCCCTTTATTTATGCATGTATTTCCTGCCTGCCTATAAGCTGCTTTGCCATATGCCAAAACATTTTCTTTATCATCCAATGGTAACTCACAGCATACAGAAAGACATCCCATATCAGGCACCATTTTTTTTCCAGGATGGCATGTATTCATCACATTAATACTGCCTGAGCCTATGAGTCATTAGGTTGCAGGAGCATGACCTTCTTTCTCTCTGCGTAATGTGTTTGTTTTGAATTTTTAATGATTACGAGTGTTTTGCCTGTATGCATAAATGGATATGTACCATGTGGGTACCTGATCCTCTCAGTCATCCAAAGATGGTCTCAGAAACCCTGAACTTTGAATAATAGATGGCTATGATTCTTCCATGTAAATGCTGGCAATTCAGCCCACCTATGTGTAAGACCAGCTTGAGCTCTTTACTACTGAGCATTTCACTTTTTTGTGTTGATAATTTAAGATCAACATTTATATTAATATTTTTATTTTCCCTTTAGCATCTGTTTAAACATGCAATGCCTTTTATTAAGATCTTATTGATATTACAGTTTAAATTGGGGCACCTTAGGTTTCTGAAAGATGAATACAGAACTGGAATGAATGTAGCACTCTTTGTAGAAACTGCAATAATATCATCTGAATACTTATTATCCTATTTTTTGTTTGTTTGTTTGACTGATTTTTATATTGGATACAGAGTCTTAATATGTACTTCTGCCTGTCCTGGAACTGATTGCATATACTAGGTTGGCATTTAGCTCAGAGGCAGATATGCCTGCCTCTGCTGCCTGAGTGATGGGATAAAGGTATGAGCCAATACACCCAATGTATTCACCTTATTTTTCTTTCTGCCTGCTAGTAACTGTTCATAAAATCTCTTTGATTAGTACTTTGTATTGTTGATCTGTTTAGTTGTTTCTCTGGGTTTGTTAAAAGGCATTGTAGAGAGCTGCCTGCTGCTGCGCCCTAGAGATGGTGCTGATTTCCGGCCTCCACCCACACCCCTGTGAGTGAGTGCTCTCTTTTGATAAACAACTCCTTATTTGGCTTGAGCCTGGGACGTGGTTTGCTGTTGCGTATGTGAACCTATGAGCTGTGCCCACATGGCTTATTGGGATTGGATGCCCTGAGAGTTTCTAGTCAGTGGGTGGGGTTTCCCCAGGGGGGAGAAGGAGAAACATAGAGAAGAACAAAGAGAGAACAATTGTAAAGGTCCCGAATAAACTGCCGAAAGAAGATCCTGGGTGTTGTGCTTTCCTTGCTGGCAAGGGTGCGCGCAACAAGGCATTTCTTTTGCAAAATGTCATTCCCTTCAGAAGGTACAGAAATGACAGATGTAAATCTCCTATTCAGTTTACTTCTTTTTTTAATCATGTGTTTTTGTTTTTTTATTATTATGAATAAAGTCACATTTTCTATCTATGTATATGCTTGTTCAAGGTCTCTTAGCCCTCCTACCCCCTCCAGTCACTCTCTCTTCTCCACATCTCCCCATCTCCTCCCCAGCAAGGGCAGAAGGTCCCAAGGTCCCAATATGGCTTAGTTCAGCATCCACTTCTGGCAGATCCAGTTTCCTCACCCCAACATCATGACTGACTCAGGTGTTCCATGTGACTTGGTAAATATATTATAATGCTATGTCATGAAATAAGTGTGGGGGGCACAAGAATTATGTAACTATGTTGTCAAACCAGTATACATTTACAATGTTGTCAGTATTATGCTTTCTGTTTATACATGTATGGAATACTTTAGAATACAGTGACCTATGATGTTGTGCATATTGACTTCACTTGGGAAGAGTGGACTTTGCTGAATCCTTCCCAGAAGGCTCTCTACAAATATGTGATGATAGAGATCTACGGGAACCTTACTACTATAGGTAAGGTGAATTTTTCATTCATGTTTTAAAATAAGGACACAAGTATTCCTTGGTTAGTGATGCTCTTCTGTGATTTGACTGCAAAGGTAAGGTGAATAAATTATGCATGGTTGTACGGTTCATTGAAGATAGTAAATTAAATTTTGCACAAATTTCAGTAATATACCATACATTTTTTGGTGCTATGTTTTAGGACACCTTTGGGAAGACCATATTGAAGAACATTATCAAAGCTCTAGAAAACATGAAAGGTAATTTTCATGTGCAAGCTGATATAGCCTGAAGAAACTGTAATGTATCCTGGAAGTTTTAAACAAAAGTCACAGTGTAAATAAGCAACAATATAAAGTGAATTGATATTTTAAATTCTCACAAAACAATGCTCCTCAATTTCAGGTAGGTGAATTGCATTTCCAAAGCTGTCTTTTTAGATGAAAAACAAGAAAATATTGCCTTAACAGATTGCACCATTTGAATCAGAACCATGAGAGCTATGCTATAAAATTACCAGTCCATTCATTTTATACTACTCATATTACAAGAAGATATACACTCCAAATCCCTCTAATAAGCAATAGTCCACAGTAAAGCTAGTGTTACTTATATACTTGTTGTGACTGTGCTAAGCTTAGTGAGTGGAGCAGTTAGAGTCAAGAGTCAAGGGGTAGTTGTAGTGGAGAAACCTTAATTTCTTTATTGCATGTCTGTGAGGAACAGAAAGTCAACCTGTGTGAATTTAAAATGGAAAACTTTCATTTGCTATTCTTTGTTTACTAGGTATATCCTATGTCACTCTGAATACAAGCCATATGACCATAGGAATATAGAAAGACATAACATCTCTATCAGAACAATTAAAACATATTTAGCAGTCATTATTTTAAGTATACTTAGTGAATTTGATTCAAACAAGTATACAAGTAATTGGCTTTTCAGCTTCATTGTTAATACATCATCACACTGCAGAAATGCCCTATGAGTATTGTGACTGTGTAAATATGTTTGTTTAGCCCAATTTACTTAGCAAATATAGTATGATTCACAGTATAGAAAAAGTTATGATTTCAATAAGTGTGGTAAAAATGAGTTTCCAGTTCTCTTGAAATATGTGAAAAATTACATATAGAAAAAAGATTCCATAAATGTGAACCATGTAAAAAAGGATCTTACAATCACAGGTATCTTCAAAGATGTTCCCCTTAATGAAGGGGAACAACATGAATGTAAAAACAGTGATAAAACCTTAAGACCTGATTCCTCTTTATAATTTGACCAAATTGCAAGATTAATTTTCACAGATATGAAGATCCTAATAGTGTATTGAATGTGCCAGAGCTTTTTATATGTGCCAATTATCTTTGCAGGCATAAAAGAAGTCATATTGAAGAGAAACCTTCTGTATATATTCAATGTGTTAAAGTCATAGCATATCATAGTCATCTTCAATGGCATGAAAGAATACATTCTGGAGAAAAACCATATGAATGTAATCAATGTGGTAAAGCCTTTGAACAGCAGGGTTCTTTTCAGTTGCATAAAAGAACACATACTAGAGAGAAACCATATGAATGTAATCAATGTGGTAAAGCCTTCTCTAAACAGAGTAAACTTTAATTCCATGGAAGAACACATACTGGAGAGAAACCATATGAATGTAATCAATGTGGTAAAGCCTTCTCTTCACAGAGTAGTCTTCAAGGACATAGAAGAACACATACTGGAGAGAAACCCTATGAATGTAATCAGTGTGGTAAAGCCTTTGCATATCCTAATAACCTCCTAACACATAAAAGAACCCATACTGGAGAGAAACCCTATAAATGTAATCACTGTGGTAAAGCCTTTGGACAAAAGAATTCTCTTCAAATGCATAGAAGAACACACACTGGAGAAAAACCTTATGAATGTGATCTATGTGGTAAAGCCTTTAGACAACAAGGTTCTCTCCCAATACATAAAAGAACACATACTGGAGAGAAGCCATATGAATGTAATCAATGTGGTAAATCATTCTCTCGACAGAGTAGCCTCCAGTTACATAGAAGAATCCATACTGGAGAGAAACCCTATGAATGCAATGAATGTGGTAAAGCCTACTCTCAACAGAGTGGTCTCCAATTACATAAAAGAAAACATACTGGAGAAAAACTATGAGTGTGATCAGTGTGGTAAAGCCTTTACAGTTCACAGTAATCTCCAATACCATAAAAAAACACATACTGTAGATGTAAAGGCATATTAATGTAATCAATGTGGTAAAGCATTCTCTACACAGAGAAGTCTCCAATTCATATAAGAACACATATTGGAGAGAAACCCTGTGAATGTAATCAGTGTGATAAAACTTTTGTATACCGCAATAATCTCCAAATTCATAAAAGTTCACATACTGGGGAGAAACCTTATGAATGTCATCAATGTGGTAAAGCCTATGGACATCAGAGTTTTCTTCAAAGGCATAAAAGAACACATACTGGAGAGAGACCATATGAATGTAATCAGTGTGGGAAAGTCTTCTCTGCACAAAAAAGTCTACAATTACACATAAGAACCCATACTGGAGAGAAACCCTATGAATGTAATCAATGTGGTAAAGCCTTTGGACAACAGAGTCATCTTAAAATACATAAAAGAACACATATTGGAGAGAAACCCTATGAATGTAATCATTGTGGTAAAGCCTTTGCATATATTAGTAGTCTTCAAAATCGTGAGAAAACATCATACTGTAGAGGAATCCTACAAATGTAGTCAGTGTGGTAAAGTTTACACTTTCTGCAGAAATAAAACTTTGTGTACAATCAATCTGTGAAAGCCTTTGAATATTACAATAATATTTGAGTACCTAAAAAAATACTGAGGGCTTCATATTCTAAAATATTTGGTAAGCTCTTTAGCCAACTTACATTCAGTTTCACGAGAGAATTTAGTATGTAGAAAAAAATTCAACAGTGTCAATTTACTTAGCAAATATAGTATGATTCACAGTATAGAAAAAGTTGTGATTTCAATAAGTGTGGTAAAAATGAGTTTCCAGTTCTCTTGAAATATGTGAAAAATATTTTCACATGTGTTCAATGATTATGATGTACATTTTTATGTTGTCTGCACAAGCAAACTCAAAAAAAATAAATTTGTGAATTTATAAAGCACTTATGTAGGGTAAAGGGCTAGGCAGAAACATTACATCCTGACCTTGAAACAAGATCCAGTGAAAGACAGACACTTTTGTCCTAAATTTAAAGCCAAAGACATAAATCTGGCCTTAAGATCACCTCCAAGTAGTTAAAGAGCCTGTGAAAGAAACAAGAAACTTGTTTGTTCCTAAAACCAAAACTAAAGAAACAAACATGGGTAGTCATAACTAACTGAACATGAACCCAAGCAATCCCTTAGCAGAAAATTGCTGTGGCATAATCCTCTTGTAAAGATTTGTCACTTGAATTGGTTTAATTAATAAAATGCTGATTGATCAGTAGCCAGGTAAGAAGTATAGACAGGGCAAGTAGACTGGGGAATTTCTGAACAGATATAGGGCAGAGTCAGGAGTGACCAGCCAAAGGCAGAGGAAGCAAGATAAAAATACCTTACTGAGAAAAGATACTCAGCCATGTAGCTAGACATAGATAATAATTATGGGTTAATTTAAGTGTAAGAGCTAATAATAGTAAGACTGAGCTACAGACCAAGCATTTATAATAAACATAAGCCTCTGTGTAGTTATTTTTATCTGAATGACTTTGGGACCAGGTAGGAGAGAAACTCCACCTACATGTGGAACCCAAATGTTTGGCAAGAATTTCTACTTAAAACCTGCCTTAAAAAGGCATTCTAGACACAAAATAACAATGTCAAACATTGCTTCTTAGTAGCAAGTGGAATATTCTCTGGAATGAGCTCCGGTTGCTTGTGGTAAGCAGAAATGTGCTTCTTTAATAGATGACTTCCTGACTCTGCATTTGGAGTAATAAAAGCACTGATCTTTTAAGAGAGGCCTTGCTACCAAATACTTAAATGGAGTCTATGAGCAGCAGGTGGCACCCTACTCAAAGCATCATAGCCACCAAAACTTCCCAGAGTTGAGTAGTAAACATGGTCTTCAGAGCTGGATATAAATGTGCCTCCACCATGAGACTAACATCTCAAGGAACCAAGGAATGTGGTATGGTCATCCACCAAAGTCAGTGCTTTAGTCCTAGCAACACCGCTTAGCAGATTAAAGATTCAAGGGTTCAGGGAAAGTTAGAGCTATACAGTGAAGACAAATTCAGGCAGGGGAAAAAACCCTCTCAATGGTTTACAATGTGCTTAAAAGTATACATAGTGGTGAGAGAGTAAAGGCAAGGTATAGACAGATATAAATAGAAATATACAGTTTTCAAGTAATAAAGTTCTTAAGTCATTTTTTTTTAAAAAAAATCCATGTAAAGGTGGATTCAGAGGGTCTGGATTCTGTATGCTATTTTATTTATTTATTTATTTATTTTTAGCAACACATTGATTGCTAAGGAGTCTCTAGCCAGATACAGAGGAGCTAAATGACAATGCTTTTCAGAGTGAAGGTACCCAATATGAATAAACATAGATAAGAATTACAGGGAATTTAAGTTTAAGAGCTAGTTAGTAAGCCTGGAGCTAATGGCCGAGCATTTATAATGAATATAAGCCTCTGTGTGCTTATTTGAGAGTAAATTGCTTCAGGACTGGGCAGGACAGAAACTTCCACCTACAGCAAAGCCAATAAATCCCTGAGCATATTTTTTCCCCAGCTTATCTGTGAGATTGTCCAAGCTCAAGAATTAGAATTCTATCAACTTCTACTCTGGAAAAATTCTGACCCTAAGATGCCCTAAATAATCAGTTTTCATTCAGTTGATAGCTGCCCTTTTCTTTCTTTCCTTTTCTTATTTATAAAATAAAGTTTTATTTAAATGATTGTATCCCCTTGCTCTCTCTCCCTTTCCCCTTTCATTCCCTCCCAGTCAGCCTTCAGCCTCCCTCCTTGCCATCCCCTCCCAAAAAGGGCAAGAAGTCCCAAGGTGGATCAGCTCAGCATCCACTCCATGCAGTCCAATTTCCTCATAATGTCAAGACTGGGTTAGGTGTTTCTCTGGAGAGAATGGGCTCCAAAGTGCCAGTCCATGCACAGAAACAGCCTGATCCCTCCCCTCAAGGCTCCATATACTGCCCATGTCAGTGGACAGTTGCCTATCCATGAAGGGTCTTGATGGTTCCCCAATGGCTGTTCTTAATTCAGTGAGCTCCCTAGAGCTCCAGCTAGCCATCACTGTGGGAATTTTCCTCATAAGCCTTGTGCCCTTGCTCATATAGACTCTCCTTCACTGCTCTCAGCTGGACCAGGAGCACAGCCCAGTGCTCAGCCATGTATCTCTGCCTCTACCTCTATTCATTGCTGGATGTAAGTTCTGTGATGACACTTAGGGTGGCTATTCATTTAAATATAGGAGAAGTCCTGTCTAGACAACACCTTCACTATTGGTTGGAGATCTAGCCAGGGACATCCTGTGAATTTTTGGAGGTTTTCTTAGCACCTGGTCTTTTTCCAACCCCACACTGGCTTCCTCTCTTAAGATCTCCATCTTTCTTTTTTTTTTTTTGTCCTTCCTTGTTGATCCTCCCACTCAATCATCTTCTCTCATGATTTGTTCCCACACCTTCTTGGTTGTAACCCCTTATGCTCCCAATTAGCTAGGAAGATCTTATTTTCTCTTCCTAGGGGAATCCCTGGAAGTTCCTTCTGATCCCAAGCTGTTCAAAGGTTGTCATTTGCAGCTTGGGTGTTCTTTGCTTTTTGTTTAAAGTCCACTAATGAGTGATTACATCCCCTGCTTATCTTTCTGGGCTTGTGATACCTTGCTCAGGAGGATATTCTCCAAATTTGCATTTACCTGCAAATTTTAGGGTGTCATTTTTTTTCTGTTGCTGAGTAGTACTCCATTGTGTAGATGTACCACAGTTTGTTAATCCATTCTTCAGTTGAGGGGCATCTAGGTTGCTTCCAGGTTTTATTATGAATAATGCTGCTATGAACATAGTTGAGCTAATACCTTTGTAGTGTGAATGTGCATCCTTTGGGGTATGCCCAATAGTAATATTGCTGAGTCCTTGGGGAGACTGATTTCCAGTTTTCTGAGGAACCACCATACTGCATTCCAGAGTGGCTGTACAAGTTTATATTTCCATCAACAATTGAAAAGTGTACTTCAATTAGAACACTGTATGCATAATAAATAATTTTTTTAAAAAAAGTGTTCCCCTTGCTTCACATCCCCTCCAGCATAGGCTGTCATCTGTGTTTTTGATCTTAGCCATTCTGACAAGAGTAAGGTGGTATCTCAAAGTTGTGTTGATTTGCATTTCTCTGATGGCTAAAGATGTTGAGCAATTTTTCAAGTGCCTTTCAGCCATTTGTAGTTCTGCTGAGAATTCCCTTTTTAGTTCTGAACCCCATTTTTTAATTGGGTTATTTAGGATTTGGGGCTTTAGTTTCTTGAGTTCTCTATATATTTTACAAATCAGATCTCTGTTAGTTACAGGGTTGGTGAAGATCTTTTCCCATTCTGTAGGCTGTTGTTTTGTCTTATTTACTGTGTCCTTGGCCTTACAGAAGCTTCTCAGTTTTAGGAGGTCCCACTTATTAATTGTTCTTAGTGTCTGTGCTACTGGTGTTATATTTAGGAAGTGGTCACCAGCACCAAAGCATTGGAGGGTATTTTCCACTTTCTTTTCTATCGAGTTCAGTGTAACTGGATTTATGTTAAGGTCTTAATCCACTTGGATTTGAGTTTTGTGCAGGGTTATAGGTTTGGATCTATTTGCATCCTTCTACATTCTGCCATCCAGCTATGCCAACACCATTTGTTGAAGATGCTATCTTTTTCCCATTGGATATCTTTGGTCTCTGTCAAAAATCAGGTGTTTATAGGTGTGTAGGTAAATGTCAGAGTCTTTGATTATACTCCATTGGTCTACAAGTCTGTTTTTATGCCAGTACCAGGCTGTTTTATTATAATAGCTCTGTAGTATATCTTGAAGCCAGGAATGGTGATGCCTCCTGAAGTTCTTTTATTGAGCAGAATTGTCTTGGTGATGCTGGGTTTCCTGTTTTTCCATATGAAATTGATTATTGTTCTTTCAAGGTCTGTAAAAAAAACTGTGTTGGGATTTTGATGGGGATTGCATTGAATCTGTAGATTGCTTTTGATAAAATTGCCATTTTTACTGTGTTGATCCTACCTATCCAGGAACATGGGCAGTCTTTCCATTTTCTGATATCCTCTTTAATTTCTTTCTTCAGTAACTCAAAAGTTTTTGTCTAAGAGGTCTGCTACTTCTTTGGTTAGCATTACACCAAGTTATTTAATGTTATTTTTACAATAGCTGCTCCCTTTTAGCCACTCTCCTGGATTTCACATAACCCCATAAGTCTCTTAAATATGTTTTGGATTTAGACTTTTTTTTTTGCCTGAGCAAAGAAGAATCTCTGCTAGGAAACTCCCTAATAGAGCAGAGCAGAGAAGCAGTGGACTCCTCTGTGGGAAACTTCCTTAGGAGAGTGGAGCAGAAGTAACTTTATGTCAGAGCCTGAGCAGACTGCTACATTTCTGCAGGAATTTCACACTTAATTTATGAAGCAGAGAATTAACAATTCCGGTGGGTCCTGAGGAGTAACAGCCATCTCTGCTGGGAAACTCCCTAGTGGAGTGGAGCAGAGACACAATGGACTCCTCTACTGGGAAATTGTACCCTCTCTTTCTCCCTCTCCCCGCCCCCAGTACAGCAGAATTACCGATCCTTCTGGGAGACCATCCCCCAGTGGAAAACAATGTTAGGTATCATCTAATTTTCTGACATTCAGGATTCCTTTCTCTCTACAGTTGTAGACAGCCCAGGATATCTTCCTTTCACTGCTCTAGATAAAGCTTGATGTCTGACAGCCAGGGTACCCTTCTCTGCAGAGCTATAATACTTTGAGTATGAATTTAAATAATATTGTAACCTTTTTATATTTTATACCACTCTTCAATGATATGAAATAACTAATCCTGCTGTAAAATGTTATGTATTCATATTACTTCTGTTTCTGTTTTGTTATATAATGTCTATGTCAACTTATAAGAGACTATAATTTGGCCCTTGGTTCCAGAGGGATACAAGATTACCATGAACCTGCAGCATGAAGCAGAGGGTGGGAACTGGCAATGGTGTGTGGGTGTAAATTTTCAAAGCTGACCACCAGTGACAAATTTTGTCCAGCAAGACAACATTTCCTAAATCTTCCCAAATGATACCACCAACTTAGAAGGGTTGATCTCTTTGACTTCAATCCCAGATGCTTGTTTTCTGTACATGAACCAGTTCATGATAAAGAAAGTCTCTGTAAGTGAGCTGTTAGATGCCTTAACATCTGTGTTACTGGAATGAATGCTCACAAGAGAAAAACTTTTAAATTTGATTTTCATTAAAAGCATCACTGCTCTAATCTCTTTTTTGTTTTTATTCCCCATTGTTTCCAGGTCATTGAGAATTTCTTTTTATTTTTATCAAGCGATGCTGATTATTTCTATATAGAGCAATTTCACCTTTAGCTGGGGCTTACCTCACACTATGTATGTACTTAAGCCTTGCTTTGAACACCTAACCTGGTTTCTGCTGCCCAGTGCTGGAATGAAAGCCCCGCAAATGCTTCAATGCTAGGCCTTAACTGGCCTGAGAAGGAAAAATAGACCAGTTATTGAGTGTCTTCCAACCTCTCAGGATTTTACTAGAGGGAACTGTGTCAGAATTCAGTTGACTGACCAGCTGTGAAGCAGGTATAGTCCCAGCACAGAAAGGAAGGGGTAAGAAAGCATGGAAGCTTTCCTCCCTTTCCCATTGCTCACATTAGAAATTGGTAGTGAGGTAATCAATTTTAGATGATCAGTAAATGTCCTGATTGCACAGACTGGGAAATCAAGATTCTGGATGAAAAACTGAACTTATCATAAAACCACATTACACTAATTCAACTGAAATAGAACTGAGTAAAATGGCATGGCATTGCCTAAAGAACATATTTTTCAAGTTAAAGCTGTACAGATTGGAGAAAATGTGTGACTAATACTTGGTCTACTGTGTTACAAATCCTTAGTCTCTGGAGCACATGGCTATGACTCCTGTTTTAACTTTTAAAAATAAGTCTTAGGTATTATAATCATTACCATCATCTCTTTCCTGCTTCTGCCTCATCGTAGGCATTGTATTGTTTTTTAATTTATGGCTTCTTTTTGCTTCAACAGTAGACACTATTGGAATGTTACCTGTATTTGGCTGTAGGACTTCAGAGCTATGAAGAAAAGGGTTGGCTTCACAAGTCAGTGAGTGTGTAATGGAATGCACACATAAAGGACACTACATCTTGAAAGGGGAACAGGAAGTGCTCTTGGAGACTGGAAGAGTTTCTACTGGAGTACAAATTTCCCACACTAGTGCCCTGTCTGCCTGTAGGAAGGGAGAGCAGAGCTGGTAAGACCTGGTCTGCTTGAGCCATTTGATCTCTGCTCATCTAGTCCTGGAGCTGCTGTTGTCCTGAATTAGGCAAGCACTCATCACTGAGCTACATCCCCAGCTCTGCTTTCTGCAAACTGCTAGGATGGGAGTCACACAGTTGCACAGGGAATGGGTTAAAGAACTAAGACCCCAGTTCACCATGGGCATCTTGGTTTTGGCAAAGGCCAGTTTTCCTGTAGAATAAGACTCAGGATATGGACAAAAGCCATGCTTCAGGGTTTGTCCTCTAACAACTAGTTGTGTTATAATTCTTACACTGGGAATTTAGTAGAACACCTGGCCACCATACAACAGTCAGGTCTTTTTCCGGTGACCCCTTACTCTGTGTCCACATCAGTCCTCACAGCAGTGTACTTTACATACTAAAGACACCCCCAGCTTTGTTTGCCAGACCGTGAATTGCAAGACCTCTGGCAACCTGGAGCTTCCCCTTCATTGCACCTTGTAGGTCATGTGGTCACAAGCATCACATGCCACCCAAAAAATTCTTATGCAGTGACTAAACATAGTATTCTGGATATTACTGGGGATAGTTGTGTAGGCAGCTTGGATGCACAGATGGAGCACCTCATTGTCTCGGCACTGACCTGCAAGGTGCCAGGGGCAGTTAGCATTGGATATCTGCAGACTTCTGTGACAACAGCTTTGATCCTGGAGTTCCTGGTGACTTTTGAAGAATTCATTCTAGTCATGCTTATGCCAATTTCCTTTTTATTTTTTATATTTTAAATTCTTACTCCTGTGTATGTGTGTTTGCCTATGTGAGTTATGTCACCTGTGCTTTACTAATGGATAGATGACTCTTTACTGAAACATGACCATTTTTCTTAACTGAAAATTCACATTCAATTCATAGAAACAAGCAGAGCCCATGAAATAAGTTCAGGAATGTCTGGAAACCAGAGGCCAAGAAGGTTGAAAAGTGTGTTACTTGTGTGCTATAATTAAAATGTAATTGTATTCATTATTTTTTTTCTTCCTTTTTATCCATCCTAAGGTAGAACCAAAGATCTTATACATGCAAGGCAATTATTCTACTACCAACCTATGTGCCAGGTTTCAAGTTAATTCTACCACCAGAGTCACAAGACACACAGTAAGACAGACTTGACTGCCATTGGGTAACCACAAGATTATGGCATTTTAGAATGACTTTCAGGATTTTTTCCAAGGTTAAGACAAAATTGTATATAAAAGGACAAGGAAAAGGTGCTAATTATCAGTCTGCAATTGCTATCCACCTTATAGGACCTTTAGGAACGTTATCAGTCAACTGTACCTCTACAGATAACAGTGTGAGTGTTTGGGATAACCTTCCAATTGAAAACAGAAGTCAGCCAAGTGCTGTGCTTAGGACCCACAGGTAAGAAATGCAGAACTGGCCCATTTTCCAGCCACAGGATATTAAGAGTAAGAGTGAAGAGATCAAAACCTACAACACTACAAGATGATAAACTGACAAGCTTAAATCACACTGAGTCTCAAATAGTCTTTTGCACATTTACAAAGGACCATTTCTTATATGCATTAGAGACATCTCAAAAGGATGTGACAGTTAAATGGGGTAGCCAATGACAAAGACCAGCAAAAACCACCACCCTGTGTCTCTGGCTGTTGAGTTATAATAAAAAAAATCCAGTTCATCAGCACCTGTCTCAGGACCCACAGTACCTTTTCATCACAAAATTTCTCTCTGACTCAGCTCCAGTCTCCAAAGTCAAGTCCCTTCCAGGGAGAACTTGACAAGAATAAAACAGTCATAAGTCAGAAACTTGTTCAGTATAGTCTAAGATCTGCTGTGGCAAAAGAACAAAGCATTAGCCTCTATCTCAAGTCTCCTCTCTCATACAAGGGCTGCACAGGCACACTGTTAACCAAGTCATAAGGACTCTGTTGCAGGCTAGATCCACACAAATGTGCTGCCACTTCCTCAACATTGTTGAGAGGAAACTCAATTTCTTAGTATGAAAAGGATTTCTTACCCCTTCCCTGAAGGGTTTTCTCAATTATGCCTTTCGTCAGGCAAGCATAATCAGCATGACCATTCTTGTTTAGCCGTGCTGTAAAAACAGGAGTGATGCATGAAAGAAAAGCAATGAGCACACAAGGAAAGGACCAGGACTGTGCAGTGCAGTGCTTTGTTACATCAGTGTTACTCAAAGCCATGAGTGCTCTACTACAACTCACTCAGGGATTCCTGCAAAAATGACTTCCAAATCTCTCACTGAGGCTGACAGACCAACCTTATAAAAAGACCATGACTCCACTGAGACTCTTTTTCAGGTGATTCTAGACTGTGAAGTTGACAATGCAAACTAGAATTTATTGTTTTAAGAAACTGCTATCATGGTTCCATAGTTTTTCATAGTTACTTTAGGCGATGTCGCAGACTTTAAATTATTTTGTCCAGAGAAGAAAATATTTAGAGAAGAGTACATTGGGAAGATAAGTTCATATACGCCTCTCTGTATATATAGACAGTTACACAAGTTATAAGCCAAAGTATTTTAAGCACTTAAGTAAGCTAGTAATCTCCTATTCTGAGAAATGCCTTTCATTTATTCCCTATAAAATACAGTTCTTTTTGAATCTGGTCAAATTGCGTGATTATTTTTGGCTATGCAGATGCAACCTTTTCCTTTTTACATATTTCCTCTTGTACGGATGGAAAGGAGATGAGATTTGAAAATCATAACTAAGACTGAATCTGCTATTAATAATGTTACTTGGAGAAAGTTACATTAAGCTTTCCTTTTCTCATTTGTAAACTTATAATCAATATGACAGTAATTAAAATTAGTGTGTGTGCTCACAACATACATGCACATGCATACACACACATACACACACACACACATACACACACACACACACACACACACACACACACACACACACAAACATGCCCATGAAAATACATTTACTACACACATTTACTGGGAGAATTAGATGAGATGCAGTGTATTGTTCATTTAGTGTAGCTATCTATATCTCCCAACTCTGATACTTGAAGTGACTCATCAGTTGGATATGTTATAAGATACTGCTGTGTGTAAACCTTTCTGTAGTGGCCAAAAGTTAGTATCAAGTCAACATCCACATTATCATGGGTAAAAACTGCTGAGTGATCAATGTTCTCATTTCTCCTATGACTTATACAGTTATATCCAAGCCCCAAGATATAAGATGAACTGTTGAAATCAATGGGTACAAGGATTTTCCTATATATCCAACCTACATGTTTGCAATGACATAAACCCCAAATTAATACAATATGAATTTACAATAATAACAGATTAGCTTATGTGGTTCTGACTATGGAGACCACACAGTAATCTGCTGTGTTAACAGTCTTCATATTTGGAAAGTTTCTGTTTTCACTGGTTACTACAGCCCTAGCTCAAATTTTTGAGATACACTGTCTCTAGTTTATGCTTCTTGAGGTTATCTAGCAAAAAAATTTTTAGTAAATTCACTGTTACAAAATTTACTGTAAATTGTTGTTGACAAAACATCAATAGGTCATGTGAAAAAGATGAAACATGGATTCCTGACTGATGCATTTAACAAAATTCTGTAATTTTAACAGAATTCTATAATTTTACTAAGTATTTCACACATACACACATACAGAGAGAGAGAGAGAGAGAGAGAGAGAGAGAGAGAAAGAGAAAGAGAGAGAGAAATCAAAATACTTAAGATTTACAATGAGTCAAAAATCAATTTAAAATTTCTCCAAGTCATATTTTTTCACACTTCTTCAGGGTCCACTGCTGCCTGTCAGTTCCTTCATTCAGAGTTATGCAGGTCTGACTAGCATACACTTATTACTTGATGTTTTCACACACTATATGTACCTCTCCCATTTCTCTAGGCTGTGCTGGTCTCTATGACCAAGGTAGTACCTTTTTTCATCCACTTCTATATATTTCATTATGAAACATTCCTGGTACATGGTGGCTTTTTTTTTCTGGCTTACATACCTTGAGTGGATAATGTCAGTATGGTAGAGACATGCTTCTTCATCATTGGTCAGAATAGTCCACAGGCTGGATGTGTTAGAAATGCTTTGGAAGTTCAGCCACCTAGAAAGCTGTTCTTTCCTGCCCTTTTCCTTCTGACATGATGAGGACTGGAACTCCAACATGTGGTGGAATGTTCTCTGTACGATGTAAATAAATAACTGTTTGGACCCATGCAGGGCACCATAGATGTGGGTGGAGAATCAGAGGCAGCCAGGTAGAAGGAGGGTGGAGTTACTTACTCTGCATCGGACCCCCAAGAGGAGTAGACATGTAAGAGGTACCGGCCAGCCATGGGCTGAGCCACGTGGTGGTAAGATTAATAGAAATGGGTTAATTTAAGAAGAAAGAGCTAGCTAGTAATGGGCATAAGACATGGGCCAAACAGTGTTAAAGTATATAAGCGTGTGATTTCATTTCTTTTGGGGGACAAAAGCCGCGGGCGCGCAAACCAGGTTCCAAACTGCCGGCGCCACGCCAGGCACAAATCTCCAGACCCAACACGGGTCAGGGAAAACTTACTACAACACCAACATGTTTGTCATTTTTGTCTATCTTAATTGATCCATAAATTTTGATATTTTACTTTATTATCAGGCAAACAGAGCTGATGGAAATCCCAATGAGTCATTTAGGGGATGTGTAGCAATAAAAGTAATAAAAAGAGCCACTGAACCTACTCGGTGCCATCAAGCCTGATGACTTGCGTTCAGTGCCTGGGACTCACATGGGAAAAAGAGAAAACCAAATTCTATAAGTTGTTCTCTGACCTACACACACACTGTTACACACACACACACACACAAAACACTCACACACAACACACACACACACAATACTCATACACAACACACACACACACGGAGAGAGAGAGACCCTATTATACTATTCTCACTTTTAAGTATTTAACTATTTTCAAAATTTTGTTGTTTTATGTTTTCAGTGTCTGCCTGCATTAATGTGAATCTTGAATGTGTCTGATATCCTAAAAGTTCAGAAGAGGAGTTTCAGATCCCCCAAAACTGGAGTTCTTGATAGTTGTTGGCCACTATGTGTGTGGTAGGAATCAAACTCAAGTTTTTCCACAAAAGCAACAAGTGCTCTTAACAGCTGATCAGTCTCTCCAGTCACTATATTACTTTCACTCTTTATATCGAAAGGGTACATCTGAGCAATAAACATCACTATAGAAAAATCAGGATCATCATGTTAAGGTTATATTTGTTTTTTAGTTTCTTTTGCTGTCACAACAGTGTATACATATGAATTGATTAGTGCTAATTTTGTAAATTTCCTGATGCATGTCATGAAGACACCTACCTTTACAATCACATGAAGAGCATCATTTACATATCAGGAAATAACCCTACTGAAGTTTCTAAGAACAGTAAAATGAGATTACATGCATTCTTAACTTTCAGACTTGCACAAGAAATTTCTTGAATAATAGCACAATAAGTCCTGTCCCAATGACTTGAGAACCTTCCTTAGATCCTCTAAGAGTTCCATCACTTCCACATAGAACTCTCCTGGGGAACAATGCTTTAACATCTCATCCCTCCAGAGACTTTTAGTACTCAAAATTTAGCAAAGAACAACCTCAAAGTCAGAAAAATACACACCTCAAGCAAGCCTCATTTATTGTAGCTTCACTTTAAGTGCTAAGATATATTTTTTATTACTAGAGGAGTAATTTGATATAAACATCAATTTTAATATTGTCTTCTTTCTAGCCAAAATTATTTTTGCTCATTTTTCAAATTGTGCAGTCCTTCAGATTTGAAGACTATGATCTCACATGAGAACCCAGTAAAGCTCAGCAGTTATTACTATTTTTACGTTATTAATAAAAAATAATAGCCTAGAAAGTTTGGTTTATCCTTGGGCACATGGGTAGCAAAAGACCAACATATTAAAGTAGCTCCTGTTTTTTAGCTTGTTTATGATACCTAATTTTTGTCTAATTTAAACCTTTTCTATTTTTACCTTTGTATGTAAAACAAAGATTAAGTATAATAACTATCTTATCTTCTCCAATCTGAGAACATGTGTGTGTGTGTGTGCACGCATGCACACCTCTAATATCATAAAATAAAACTGATAAAATTTTAAGTAGGATTTTGCTCTATGATTTTATTGAAACCAACTGGTGACTCCTTATGTAGTATCATGTGTTGATGCTTTGTCACAGGCATTCACTAGTAACATTTTTGAAATCACAGTCTCATTTTTTATGGAGATCTTCCATTAAAAAATGGAAGGTCACAATTTCATATTCACTATATAGTGCATTTAATTGTTTTGAATGCCATAGCACAGCTAGGGTCAGAGCATTCTGTTGCAGGTGTGAGGAGAAAAAATGATTGCCTTGTCACTAAGTGTCCAATGAGAAAACACCTCTGGGGCAAATTGAGGGAGCTTGTATACTCACAATAAAATCAGAAGATCTAATGAAGCTGTTATGCTTAATTCTAACACGACAATGTTCTGCATTGTCACTAATAAAGAAACAAAGGCCTAAAGATGGGTGAGAGCCAAGTTCTAAGTCATTTTGAAGCATTAATAATGTCTCTATCTTGTTTCAGATTTCCAAGTCATTAATTCAAATTCAAGGCATTGTGATGTACCAAAAATGTTTTCTGTTTGTTGCTTTTATGTAATATTTTAATAAATGAGAAAAACATGCCTTATTTAAGAAAATATTCCTGGAATTTTTTTACAGTTCATTTGCTTTGCTTTGTTAGTGCCAAATACTGTAAATTGTGATGCTGTAATTTTTTTTTAAATTATAGATCTTAGATAGATAGATAGATAGATAGATAGATAGATAGATAGATAATAGGTTTTCCCCTCTGGTTTCCTTTTATTTTATTTATAAAATATTTTTCATTCATTTTATTTGGAATTAATTAAACCTTTGACACCTTGAGAAGATGAAAGGTAATCTGTGGCTGAAGGCTGAAGAGATCATCCATGGCCAATTCTTTAATACATTATACCTAAGTCACAAATCCTTCATGAAATAAAAAACAAACAAACAAAAAGCTAGGCCTAGAGAGCTTCTCATAGATTGGCCTGTGGAAATGCTTGAGGGTGTCACTGTGGAGTGCATTGAAGCCCCACCCCCAGACTCTACTTTACTCCATCCATCTCTTTGGTTGGCTCTTTTGGTAGGTTTTATGAGAAACTAGAAAATTTATTTCCTTGAGTTTTATCAGTGGTTAGTTAAACTAATTAAGCCTAAGTCACTGACTCTTGGTAAGATTCAAATGACAACATTCCGCTTGTTCTCAACATCAGGATGAAAGGTATTTGCAGAGAGTGGGAAATCTTATGAAAATGTGTGTTCTGATATTATCTTCAAGTACCCAATAATAATATTTAAATAAATGATTCAATACTCGTTATCTGCCAGAGATTTTTTTGATAAAGTGTTCTGTATCAAGTTTTGAGTTAACTGTTTGAATAAATAAGAAGATTCTTTGATTTTTTTTTTACACAGATCCCTTATAAACATGTTGCTATAAGCATTCTTGGAGACTGACAGCCAGGATACATGTCTATTAAGTCAGTAGGTGTATGCATTCGTAGGTGGAGCAAGCACAGTGCAGAATTATCTTTTCCTACAAGTCCACTCAGGAATGACAAGTCCCTTCTACTAAAAAGAAGAAAACAAAGTCTCGTAAAGAAATTCATCTTTCTCTACATCACAGATATATTAGTTAAAAAAATTTAGGATAGGTAAAGATTGCTGGTTATTTTAGAAGATCAAAGACATTATCTTCTAGGTTTGAAGCTTGTGATTCAAAAGAGGTTAGTCTATCCCTTGTTTAGCAGAAATGCAGAAAATGCAAGACACTAAGAACTTATGAGCACAAATTTATATACTCATGACTAGAGCACAAGAGAGAAAAAGAGTAAAATTTGAGTAACTGATTTATAGCTATATTTTGTCTATGAGCGTATGGAAACAGATGGTGAGAGGAAATAAGAAAACCAGTGTGCACATTCAAAATTTGAAGGAGAAGCAACATTAAATCCAGAAAGCTATGATGAGTAACCCACTTGAAATGTACTCATCTATGTTTCTATGGTTTCTACTGGAGTGTGTTAAATATGGTGATTTTTGTCTCCTAAGGAAAAAAATGGGTGCGGGTTAAATAATTTTTAGTAAGATCATTTACACATAGCTGATGGCAATTGGAATCCCTGATGTCAACTTAAAACACCCCCATCATCTCTTTAGTCTCTTTCTGTCTGCTGCTTGTTTCCCATATGACCTTGAAGATGTGTATAAATATTTACACATTGATACCTCTTCTATAATCTAAGACTTATTGAACTTTCTACACAGTGCTTACTTCATAACCAGCCAGTGTCACCTCCTGAACAAGAGCTTGTTCACCAGAAAATTCTGTTATTTTTAGGGTTACACAGCAATTACATGCACTGAAAAACCCAGTGCACAGTCTCAGCAGAATTAGAAATTATTCACCTTCCTTTTTGCTAATAAGCTATATTCTTACATTCTACCACTTTCTTTTTAAATATTTATTTTTATTTTATGTGAATTGGTGTTTTGCCTGCATGTATAACTGTGTAAGAGTGTCAGATCTTGGAATTACAAACAGTTGTTAGCTGCCATATGGATGCTGGGAATTGAACTCAGGTCCTCCAGAAGAACAGTCAGTGCTCTTAACCGCTGAGCCATCTCTCCAGCCCCAGTCTAACACTTTCAATCAATACAAATAACCAATTAGAAAAACAAAGATATGTGTATACACAAAATCAGTAAAACAGAAATCAATAGACTGAGCACAAATTCATTGGCGGTGTGTAGACCAATGGGTTCATCCTGACTGGGCCATGGAGATACATAGAGGGTAATAGTAGAGGTAACATTTTCTGCAAATTACATAAGAGCTCTTAATTTTACCTCTGTTACCTCTACAGCTTTCACTTTGCCTTTGCCAAAGTCATCTCTAATCTCTAATCTTTCAAATGAGGTTGAACATTTGAAAGGGGAGAGAGAAATAACAGGGAAATCCCATGAGCTTCCCATAAGCTAGCAGGCTATGGGAGAGACTCTAGTCAATGCAGATGCCCAGCCTGAGCAGTAGCCAACAAGCAAACCACAATGACCTAATACTAGGGAGCTGATAAAGGAGAGCCTTGAGCACCTTAAGGTTGGATAGCAATAAGAGTGCTTTGGCTTGCTGAAGTTTAGAACCTAGCCCATGAATCTTTTCATTTGGGAGGTTGAAGATCAGCACAGATCATGGTATATCACAAAAGGTTGAGAGGTAAGACAGTCAGTGAAAAAATGTTTTCTTACTGTACCAACAACAATATCTTTTTAATGTGCTTGGACAAATATCCCATTTCTTACTATGTAACTCATCACTTCTAACTTAAGAGAGATGTAACCCAGCAACCCTAACAGAAGGCCCAAAAGCTTAGGCACAAACAGGCTATTGAATTCAGACAAGATAGCACAGTCCTTACCCTTCTTGTCTTAGGGTATGGCAGTCCCAGTAGAATGCTGGAATATCAGCCATACAGGGACTGGATAATAGACCGCTCATCACTCTGTTTCATAAGGAGTCTGGTTTATCAGAGGGGCTTACAGTCAGAAGTCCTGCCTGCATTGGTTTCCCAGATATAAAACACTCTCCTGTGAGACTCTAGTCAAATCACATTGTCGTGGAAGCTTACTTTTCTTTCCTGCTCTGTAAAAATGAGCCTGTGAACTAAATCTAAATCAGCTCTAACTATGTCCCCTGACCAGTTCCCTCAGGCCTTGCCAGGCATTGGCACAGCACCACAGCTGTTATATTATTCAATTAATCTCAGAGTGTGTGGCGGAAACAGCCACAATAATATCCTTATCCTAAGATTGGAGTGAAAATGTAATTGTGTAATTAACTAAAGCACCTGTCTAAAATACAGCAACATCCAAGTACTGATGTTTATTTGCTAATGAGAAACAGAATAATGATTTTTCTTAAAAAAAAAATAAAAGAAGTTGAGAGTCAAGTCTTGGCATCAATTAGGGAATAAAAAATACTTTGAATGACCAGAAAACCTAAAATGGAAGACACAAGAATTTGACTCCAAGGAAGACAGGTGCAATGAGCCCTCAGCAAGAGGTGGGCATGGAAGGGCAAGACACTCCAGGACAGTGGTTCTCAAGCTTTCTAGTGTTCTGACCCTTTAATAGTTCCTCATGTTATGGTAACCCCCCAACCATAAAACTGTTTTCCTTGCTACTTTATAACTGTAATTTTGCTACTGTTATGAATCATAAGATAAATATCTGATATGCAGGATATCTGATATATGACCTCTATGAAAGGCTCCTTCAATTCCCAAAGGGGTTGTGACCCACTGGTTTAGAGTTATGGCTGGGATCCTCAAAGCACATCTCAGTATACAGGCCAAGGACACCTAATGAAGATTCTCAGAGATGCTGCCAGTGTGTGAGGGTGACAAAACAGTCCCCTACAGGGTCAAGCTTCTAGACTACCCAGAGAAAATGGTTTAATATTACTTATTTATCCATTATATTTACATTTTAGTATGTAAATAATTAGTGTATATTAACATTTGTTATGTCTTTAAGATATCTTACTATGCCTGGATGTTTTGCTTTTTTATATAAAGTCTGATATTATTATGAATAAAGTCATATTTTTTATCCATGTATCCCCTTGTTCAGACTTCCTTCCCCCGCAGTCACTCTCTCTTCTCCCCATCACCTTATCTTCTCCCCAGGAAGGGCAGGAGGTCCCAAGTTCCCAAGGTAGCTTAGTTCAGCATCCACTCCAGGTAGATCCACTTTTGATACTGATTTTCAAACAACAAGAACAACAACAAAAAAGATATTTTACTATGATTATTTTCTTTCACATACCTTGAAAAGTCCCAAATCCTCCCGGTTCATTATGTTCCTAGTTCTAGCCTGTACAGCTTTGACCTGGATGACCTCTTGGATTTAGAGAATAGGTCTGGATGAAGTCAAGAAGCACAACAATGTTAAGAAAAAATAGTTTCCCAGCCTCAGAGCCATATTCCTCCTCCAAGAGTCTTTCTGATTCCTTCATCTCTGGCCCCCAGTCAAAAGCAACCAAAGCACATACAGAACTCAATGCTTCACTTTAGTAAAAATAGAAATAAATTTCACAATGATCGTATGTAATTAGCTTTCCTGAGTTTGCAATTTCCTTGTTGTGCTAAAAATGTTGTTCCAGTAGTCAATGAAATTCAGCTTCTGGAATACTCTGATTGTTGACTTCCCGAATTTATTTTATTTGCAATCTTAACAGAAGAAATAAAGGCCACATGATATATGCACACAACTTAGGAGAGGATTCTTTGATCTTTATACACTAGATGCTGCACAGTTGTACTAGAAATAAAATGTCTTATGAAGAAAGCAAGAAATTCCAGTCTCCTTGACTATTGGAAGAGTTTCATTCTGTATACTTTCTTAGTGCACAGGACAAGGGAAGTCACTCTTTCTTTAGCATCTGCTTTGGAATTTTCTTAAAACATACAGTTTTTTTGTTCTACATTTTTATTTTCCTCAAATAAAAAAAGCATCACCTGAGTTAATCTCTCCATTTGAAATCCTATTGCTGCCTCCTCCATCCCCTGGACCAATCAATTGATGTTTTTGTTTTTAAATGACCTATTATACTTTGGAATACAGGTGACGGGCATCACAGCAGAAAGGATCATGTATGCTATTTCATTTCAGTTTCTAAAACAGGTTCATGTGCCCTCGTTGTACTGAAACAGAAACCAAGATGCAATCTGTTTCCTTTACTTACTCCAAATGACTTGCTCAACATACACAAGCTACATGGGGACATAAACAACTAGAACCTATTTATGTCTTCTTTCCACTATAGTTACACTAGATTATAATGGATGCAGGAAACAAACTGTATCTGAGAATCCTGTCTTCTGGAAAATCCTATTCTCTTGTTCATTGATTTCTCACTCCATTGTCAAAATTAACTAAATGGTTATGAGATGTCTTTAAATTCATGTCATTCTTTTGCTTGGGCTAAGTTACAGTTTTAATGACTGGTTATTTTATCGTCATATCTTAAATCAATGAGTGAGGGGTATAAAAGATGTCTTGGTATAAATCATCAAAACTGATGCTGAGAAATTATGTGGAAGAAGTGACATAATTTTTTGGAACTGTAACTTAGAGTTTCCACATAGGAAGCTAAGTGTTGACATCACATAGTCTCCTAGGCACACTGAGAAGATGGAACCATGTCTAATTCGTCAATGGTTCTTTTCAAATTTAATGAAAACTTCCATATAAGCAGCTTCTGTTTTCATTCAACTCTTTTTTCACTAAACTGATAAAATCTATAAACATCTCAGCATAAGGTTAATTTGTTCCTACTGGTATCACTTCAAAGCAAGATACATATTAATAGGCTCCAATAATTAAGTAATCTTAGAAATGAAATGTCAATTATCTATATTCAGGTTCTGTGGAATAAAAGCACTTAACACCATGGGGTCTCAGTTTTTATTTCTTCACTGTAGAAAGATGTGGGTTTATTTACAGTTTGTGGGCCAGTTCTGTAAACTATTAAAGTTTGGGGAACAAATTCAAGTTTGAGAAAAAATGTCTTCTTTTGCTAGTACTAGAAATTATTTAAAAATTTTAAATGAAAATCAACACTGAATGGATTTGGTACCAATTATTCAATAACTAATTATCTAATCCATATAAATGTATCCCCTCTATGCACTGACAAAATGCCACCTGAGTATTTTAGAAGGCTTGTCCAGCTTAAGAAGAAAAATATTCATATAAACCCCATGCTTTAAACCTGGGCACACACTGTTACAGGCATGGGGATGACATTACAGATAGCAACTCAAGAGCATCACACACAACATCTCTGCAAGAAACAACTATTCATTTCCAACAATTTCTAGGACTCAGGTTTGGAAATGTGGAGAAAGATAGTAACACCTCTTTGAGAAAATATTTCTCTGAACTTGTGATGCATATGAGAATATAGCATTGAATATTTGGAATAGCTTATCTAAGGGAAGAAGGAGAGACAGTGGGGTAAGAGGAGTCAGCAAGAGCTGCGGAAACCGTGTATACACAACACAACTGCTGTCATTTTGGGCAAAGGACCATCCCCCTTCCCTGCCCCTTTCTTTCAGAAACAGCCTATGAGCATCTTAGTGCAGGGCAGACTCAGGTCTGAGTGCTGGGTGAATCATAGTGTAGAGGTTAGGTCTATAGCCAGATGTCTGATGACAGTGAGCATTTCCACTGGGGCCATCCTGGATGTGCATATTCAGTATTCATCAGTCAGTGAACACCCTAATGCTGAGCTAGCCCTGAGTGTGCCATTTGCA
Organism: Sigmodon hispidus; assembly: GCA_004025045.1. Lineage (NCBI taxonomy): Eukaryota > Metazoa > Chordata > Mammalia > Rodentia > Cricetidae > Sigmodon > Sigmodon hispidus. The sequence goes on along the minus strand of PVIH01003369.1, from coordinate 135,448 downwards.
ATACTCTGAAAGCAGATGCCCATACATATGGAGATTAATCAACATTACTGTTATCTGACTTGTCGGTAACAGTCAAAATGGCTTTAGCTTAGTTTAGTAAAAATTATGACAGATCCATATTTACACAAGGGGTCAGGAGGGTTTTTTTGTATGAACAGGCTTTAACTCATAGGAAATTAAGATAAATAAAAAATTAAAATTAAAGATTGTTTCATCTCCTTTATATAAATATATTTAATTTTAGAACTTAACTGAAATGTATGTCATATATAAATTGTACCCTACATATATGTATACACACACATATGTACATCTCAATTTTTTCCAGTTATAAAATGGAAAGAAATCTTTATTCCATTATATGGTAAATAAACATTTTTTTAAATTGGGACCCAATACAAAGTTGGGAGGAGACAGTGAGCTGAAGGAATCACTAAACAGATTAGAACACAGCTAACCATAAATAAAGCACAAGGTTGGCAGTCAAGACAGACACACCAGGGGTTCTCAGCCTGTGTGGATAGTAATCCCTTTGAGGGGCTTCAAATGAGCCTTTAACAGGGGACACCTATGACTACCAGGAAACACAGATATTTGCGTACAATTCACTGTAGCAAAATTACAGTTATGAAGTAGCATCAAAAATGGAGGTCACTACAATATGAGGAACTGTGTTAAAGGATCATAGCAATTTAAGGAGGTAATTATTAAGGCCATCTGCATAAAGGCATGCACAATGAGATAGAGAAAATCAGGGAAGGAGTGAGGAACGTCGGATGAGCAGAAAACAGACATTATGTTGTAAATGTAATGATTCTTGCTTTTTATCACAGTATCACTTGTGTGCTTATACAAGAAACCTGTAAGCATCCTATTTCCTTCACTATATTGGAAAAGAAATGATATTGGGTGTTTAGTCTTGTTTATTACACACAGAACAAATAGTCATTAAGCTCTCACAGATGAGGCTTTGCTCCGCACTTGTCAGGGAAAGAACATGGTGGCAGTGTGTAGCCTGTTGTCTACACGGTGGGAAAAATTGAATCTTAATGGAGCATGGTGAGAAGAGTGATTGCATTATGACTGACAGCTCCACCCAAAAAGTCAGGAAAGCAGTTCCCAAGAAATGATGTGTGGCTGTGACTATAGGGTCAGAGAGAGGAGAGGCACCACAGAGGTCCAATACACTGGCACCATTGCCAGTGAATGCGTGAGAGTGAGGGGGAGGGTTGATTTTATCCAGACCATTTACAAATGTCTTATAGGAACTTTAGCCTAGGTAAATCTAATCTAAGTAATAATTAATAATTCCATGTCATATTATTGGAGCCCCATACTTGAAGAAGTAATGGTGAAATTTTCCTGAATTTGTATAGACATGAATGCACAAACTTAAAAAGCTTAGAAAACCTTAAGTCAGATGAGCTCAAAGAAATCTATGCCAAGACACATTGCAATTAAACCTCAGACCACTGAGGACATTATCTGCAGTGCAGCTGGAGGACAGCCATGCATTAGCCACAGAGAAAATCAAGGTGAATGGCAGCTGCTTTCTCTTCTAAAATAACAGGCAGAGGAAGCAACATAATATTTTTTTTCAAATACAGAAAGAAAAAAATGGTTGGCTGTTAATTCTACAACTGGCAAACCAGTTTGTTAAGAATCAAAGTAAAATAAATACATTTTCATATGAAACAAAACCAAGAGAATAACTTACCCCAACTTGTCTTACTAATATTTGCTTGGCCATTTTATCTGCTTACATGTCTGTGTACCATATGTCTATCTGGTGTCCTCAGAGGCCAAAAGAGGATATGGAATTCCCTGTAAATCAAATTACAGACAGCTATGAGGAATGGGTATTGAATCTGTGTCCTCTGTGAGGGCAGCCAGTGCCTGTAACTACTGGTCGTCTCTTCAGTTCCTAACCTCTTTATTCTTAAAAAATGCCTAAAATAAGTTATTTCAGCCAAAAGAAAGTAATAAGAGTCTCTAAAAAGAATAAATAGAACCCAAATGTGGCTAAACATGTAGATTGTTTATCTCCTGATGAATTTTATAAATCATATTGAATTCAAACAAATTATTACATGATCTATATGAATTATTTCAGGTAACTACATAAAATAACACAGAGTATGTGCCTTAGACAGGAGGAATTTATTTTCCACAGTTTTGTGACTAGAAGGTCCAAGATCACATTTCCAGAGGGTTCTCTTCATGTCATCAGTCTCTGCTGCCTGTCTTCATATGACTCCTTTGCTGCTAGCTTGCTCAGGTGAAGTCAGGAGAGAAATGCTCTCTGGTGTTTCTATTTATAAGAACATTAATCCTGTTGAATTAGGGCACTATTCTCAAGATGCCATTTAATCCTAATTACTTCCTCTGGTCATTATTTCCAAATATAGCCACCCTGGGCATTAGAGTTTCAAGGTATGAAGTGTGTGACTGTGTGTGTGTGGGGAGGGTGCGGTACAACTGTTCATTCCATTCTGAAACTCAAAACAACGATATTTTTGTAACTAGATCACAAAGATAAAAGTGAAAGTAAAGTTTCTTGTTATACTGAAAATGTATAATGTTGGTACTAATAGACTGTAAAAGGATTGGGGAGATTTAACACCAAGAACAAGCTCTAAAAGAGCTATATAATGTAATACACTCAAACACATTATAAATAAATCAAAGTGGAATACTAAATTATGCTCAGAAAACCCACAGGAAATCAAGGAAGGAGAAGCAAAACAATAAAATAGAGGAGGTTGGAGGAGTGAGTAAACAAACAGAAAATCCAAAGCTGTCTGAAAAGATGAGGGATGGAAGTCCTCAGTGACAAGATAATAAAGAAATGTTTTAAAAAACCAAACACTTATCAATGTTCTGTCCTCTCTCCCATGTTACCCCTTGAAGTCAACATGACTGTGCATTTTCTTATTTACAATTTGAAAACAAAGTAATGGCTAAGCCGCCAACTTGGCCCCCATGTTTTCTGCCCGCTCCAATTGGTAAAGGTGAAAGGATTCCTGGCATTCCACATAGCTGGCCTTAATCTGGCCCAGGTGGGATGCCCTGGGCGTGGCTACGTAAACCCTGTGGCACTGTGTACGAATGCGCCTCCCTAGACCCAGAAGGACCTCCCTGGACCCATGATGCATACCCGGGTATGACCCTTCCCTTAAAAGCGACTGTGCGCATGTGCTCCGGCCTTTTTCTTCTCTGTCCCCTGACTTCTCTGCCTCTTCACCCACCTGGAACTCTTCTCTTAAATAAACTCTAGTGTGTGGCCTTGTTAGTGTATACTTGCTCTCACACATGGAACTAACAAAAGGTACTTAAATAAATAAAGATGGACTGTCAGACTCTTCATATGAGAAACTAAAGCACCACTGAAAAGCAGAAATAGAAGCAGCTGCTAAGTTGGCTTAATATTTGTGAGGTTAATTTTATGTGTCATGTTGGCTGAGTTAGAAGACATTCACACAGCTGGTAAGATGGTGTTTCTGGGTATACATAGGCAAGCATTTCTGGAAGAGGTTATTGTTCAAACTGGAAGACTGTGTAAAAAACTCAAAGTGAGTATAGGGTCTTTAGACTGCTCCCAATGACCAGAAGACACCTGATAAGCAATCACTGGAAGCATACTGGGGCCCACTCAAAATGACTTTGACTCGGAGAGAAGGTAAAGCAGCCCCTTTTAAGCCTGCTTAGAGGTATTGCAGCTGTGGTTAAGTGTACTGTGAAGTGACTGGTTATAGCTCTTTACATGATATAGAAATCATTTTATGATTGGCTCATGAGATCTGTTCAGCAACTGTGGTTGCAGTGTCAGGGGTCTGTTTGCTATGTCAGGGTATGTGTAACTGAAAATAGCAAGAATAGTTCCTGCTTGTGGCCAGGTAGGACCCTGATTAATCACCAGACTGGATGTACTTCCTGAGGATCTGATTGATGCCAGGCATGAGTCAACGTATGATGGGGTAACATGGGACTGCCATCTTAGCAAACTGGACTCTAAGGTGGGAGGGACTCAACGAGTCTTTGGTCCCTTCAGTGAGAAGTTAATAACAAATATTTTGATGCCTGAATGGAACACAGCAGACAAAGAAAATATATTCTCCCACTTCCAACTCTTCCAAGGCATCTATTTTATCTCTTCTCTTATCTTAAGAAATCAGAACTTCAGGTCCTCAGACTTTGAGGATTTAGGACTTACACCAGTGCCTTACCCCAGCTCCCTCAATCAATTACACCAAGAGCTAACATGGTTCTCCAGCCTGTAGATGACACATTTTTAGATTATTTTAAACCTTCACAATCACAGGAACTGTTTTCCATAATAAATTTGCTCTTATATATCTCTATGTATCCTATTAATTCAGCTTCACTAGAGAGCCTTGATATATATATATTATTGAAATAAAACTAACCTGATAGTGTTTCTCAATTGTTCTAAAATTACTTCAAAAACTTGTGGTAGAACTTTCAAGATTTCATAGCTTTTCCATCTCAAACAAGGTAGTAGTAGGTGTTCTGTATCCCAGTAATAGGTTTCTCCCTTGACACAGTAAGCCAGATCAAACTGAACTGAAAAAGTAAAAGACAAGGTTTATTTTGGGTAAAGCTACTCCTGTGTGAGTCCTTCAGCCTCAGAAATCAAAGTAGAAGAATGGGACAGGAGAAAAATCACTGTGGAGACATAGATTTACTGTTTGGTGCCTGAGGGCAGAGCCCAGGTCTAAGAAGAATCTAGGAAAAATCTCAAGAAATGGACCTGGCAATCAATAGATTCAACACTTGGTTTCTTGCTGAAAGTTTATCCAATAGTTTTCAAGAAATACTGTACCCCATACCCATTTACCCAATCCTGAAATGCCAAGATATGCAATACCCCACTTACGTTTGCTTTTCTTTAAAACCCCTCACCTCTGAACTCAGTGTCAAATTTCTTTGTTGTATCAGAACATAGATTTTAGCCCAGGGTTCATTCAAACCTGTAAAAAGAATAAATTGACCCTCAAGTGTTTGTATTGAATTCAGCTCCATGGTAGTCTCTGGGGGGTCCCTTGACAAGGGTACAACAATTACAAGGTGAACTAAAAGAGGGAGCTTAAATACCCTGTAGGTAAAGGGTGATGATGTATGGTATGCTTTAGGTGGAGATTTTGGGGGTTGGAGCTACTGTAGCCATCAAGAAAGCAGAACTCGGCTTTTGGTGTTTTTTGTTTGTTGGTGATTTTCTGAAAGGGCAGAGTTTAAAAACAAGAAAGGCAGAAAGGGGCTCTTGCAGGATTAAGCAGGGTTGAGCTAAAGATTCTAGCCAACACAGCAGAGTTAAAGGTCAAACAGACCCCTTGCTCAGAACAGACAGAAGACACAAAAGTCCTCTAGCCACAACTGAGTAAGTGTGAACCACCAAAGCTGTGGGCAGATGCCAGTGCAAGAATACATATAACAATATAAAAAACCACAAGGCAACACCAGAAGAAACTGGTGGTTATACAACTACAAGACCTGAACAGAGCAATGGAGAAGAGACAGAAGGAAACATCAGCAAAAACATTTTTATGAAGATTATTGAAGACTTCAAAGAGGATATGAAAAATTCCCTTAAAGAAATAAAAGAAAATACAAAGAATTGGAAGAGATGAAGAAATCCTGGAAAGAAAACCAAGAAAAGGAAATCCAAACAAAGAAAGAAACATTTCAGGAACTAAAAAGTGAATTAGAATCAATAAAAAAAGGCACAAAATGAGGCAAAGGAAGAAATATAAAATCTGAAGAAAAGAACTGGAACTACAGATACAAGCATAACCAACAGAATCCAAGAGATGGAAGAGAGAATCTCTGGAGTGGAAGACTCAATAGCAGAAATAGATACATCAGTCAAAGAACACACAAAAACTAAAAAAGTCATAACACAAAATGTTCAGAGAATTTGGGACACCATAAAAAGACCCAACCTAAGAATAATAGGGATAGAAGAAGGAGAAGAATTTTAGCTCAAAGGCACAGATAATGTGTTCAATAAAATCATAGAAGAAAACTTTCCTAACCTAAAACAAGGAAATGCCTATAAAGATACAAGAAGCTTACAGAACACCCAGCAGATTTTACACTCCAAAAAAGACCTCTTGCCACATAAGAATTAAGCCACAAAACATACAGAACAAAGAAAAAAATTAAGAGTTGCAAGAGAAAAGGGCCAACTTACTTATAAAGGCAGACCCATCAGAATCACACTTGACTATTCAATGGAAACAATCAAAGCAAGAAGATCTTGGTCAGAAGTTATACAGACACTAAAAGAGCATGGCTGCCAACCTAGAATACTATACCCAGCAAAACTATCAATCACCATAGATGGAGTAAACATATTTCATGACAAAGTCAGACTTAAACAAAATCCCACATCAACTCTCATACCCTAATAGTGGGAGACCTCAATATCCCACTTTGACCATTGGATAGGTCAACCAGACAGAGATTCAACAGAGAAATAAGGAGTCTAACAGGGGTTATGATGCAAATGGATTTAATAGATATTTACAGAAGCCTCCACCCAAACATAAAGGAATATACATATTTCTATCACCACATGGAACTTTCTCTAAAATTGACCACATAATTGAACATAAAGCAAATATCAATAGATACAAGGAAATAATCCCTTGTATCATATCAGACTACCAGGACCTAAAGTTACAGTTCAACAACATCAAAAATCACAGAAAGACTACCAACTCATGGAAATAAACATCACTCAACTGAATCACCTCTGGGTCAAGGAAGAAACTAAGAAATAAATCAAAGTCTTTCTAGAATTTACCAAAAATGAATCCACAATGTACCCAAACATGTGGGATACAACGAAAGCAGTCTTAAGAGGAAAATTCATAGCACTAGATGCCTATATGAAAAACCTAGAGAAACCCAACACCAGAGAACTAACAGCACAGCTAAAAGCCTTAGAATAATTAGAAGCAAACTCACCTAGAAGGAGTAGACAGCAGGAAATAATCAACCTTAGAACTGAAATCAACACAATTGAAATAAAAAGAACAATACAAAGAATCAATGAATCAAAGAGTTGGTTCTTTGAGAAAGTCAACAAGATCGATAAACCCTTACCCAAACTAACCAAAAAGCAGAGAGAATCCAAATCAACAAATTCAGAAATAAAAAGGGGGATATAACAACAGACCCCCAGGAAATCTAGAGAATTATCAGGTCATACTTTGAAAATCTATACTCCACAAAAATGGAAAACTGAGAAGAAATGGACAGCTTTCTGAACAGGTACAATTTGCCAAAATTAAATCTAGATCAGGTAAAATACATTAACACACCTATAACCCTAAAGGAAATTGAAGCTGTCATTAAAAGCCTCCCAAGTAAAAAAAGCCCAGGTCCAGATGGTTTCAGTGCAGAGTTCTACCAAACATTCAAAGAAGAGCTATTACCAATACTCCTCTAACTGTTTTATGGGAGAGACTGAAAGAATATTGCCAAACTCTTTTTATGAGGCCACAATTACCATAATACCCACGCCACTCAAAGATGCAACAAAGAAGGAGAATTACAGACCCATTTCCCTCATGAATATTGATGCTAAAATTCTCAACAAAATTCTGGCAAACTGTATACAACAACATATAAAAAATATCATCCACCATGATCAAGTAGGCTTCATCCCAGAAATGCAGGGATGGTTCAATATACAAAAAAGTGTAAATGTCATCCATCATATAAACAAACTGAAGGGGAAAAACCATATGATCATATCCTTAGATGTTGAAAAACCCTTTGACAAAATCCAACACTCCTTTATGATAAAAGTCCTGGAGAGATCAGGGATACAGGGAAAATATCTCAATATAATAAAGGCAATTTACAAGAAGCCAACAGGCAACATCAAACTAAATGGAGAAAAACCTAAAGCCATCCCACTAAAATCAAGAACTAGACAAGGATGTCCTCTCTCCCCTTATCTATTCAATGTAGTTCTCAAAGTTTTAGCTAAAACAATAAGAGAATGAAAAAGATTAAGGGGATACAAATTGGAAAAGAAGAAGTGAAACTATACCTATTTGCAGATGATATGATTGTATACATAAGTGACCCACAAAATTCTACCAGGGAACTTCTACAGCTGATAAACACCTTCAGCAATGTATCAGGATACAAGATTAACTCAAAGAAATCAGTAGCCCGCATGTACACTAAGGATAAAAGGGCTGAAAAAATATAAGAAAAACATCATTCTTTATAATAGCTGCAAATAGCATTAAATACCTTGGAGTAACAATAATCAAAGAAGTAATAAATCTATTTGAGAAAAATTTTAAATCACTGAAGAAAGAAATCAAAAAGGATATCAGGAAATGGAAAGATCTCTCATGTTCCTGAATAGGTAGGATCAACATAATAAAAATGGCAATTGTACCCAAAAGCAATCTATAGATTCAACACATTTCCCATCAAAATCCCAACAAAATTTTTTACAGACATTGAAAGAACAATACTCAATTTCATTTGAAATAACAGAAAAGCTAGGATTGTCAAAGCAGTTTTACTCAGCAGAAAAAAAACCTCAGGAGGCATCACCATCCCTGACTTCAAGTTATACTATACATCTATAGTAATAAAAACAGCCTGGTACTGGCATAAAAACAGACTTGTGGATCAATGGAATTGAACTGAAGATCCTGACATTAACCCCAAAACCTGTAAACACCTGATCTTTGACAAAGAAGCCTAAAATATTCAATAGAAAAAAGGTAGTATCTTTAACAAAGAGTGTAGGCATAGCTGGATGGTAGTGTGTGGAAAAATGCAAATAGATCCAAGCCTGTCACCCTGCACAAAACTCAAATCCAAGTGGATCAAAGACCTCAACATAAACCCAGTCACACTGAACCTGATAAAAAAGAAAGTGGGAAATACCCTTTAACGCATTGGCACAGGCTACCACTTCCTAAATATAACACCAGTAGCACAGACACTAAGAACAACAATCAAAAAGTGGGACCTCTTGAAACTGAGAAGCTTCTGTAAAGCCAAGGATACTGTCCATAAGACAAAATGATAGGCTACAGAATGGGAAAAGATTTTCACCAACCCTACAAGTGACAGAGGACTGATCTCCAAAATTTATAGAGAACTCAAGAAACTAGAGCTCAAAACTTTGAATAACCCAATCAAAAATGGGGTTCAGAACTAAAAAGGAAATTCTCAGGAGATGAATTACAAATGGCTGAAAGGCACTTGAAAAAGTGCTTGGCATCTTTAGCCATCAGAGAAATGCAAATCCAAACAACTTTGAGATACCACCTTGTACCTGTCAGATTGGCTAAGATAAAAGACACAGATGACAGCCTAAGGTGGAGAGGATACAGAGCAAGGGGAACACTCCTCCATTGTTGGTGGGAGTGTAAGCTTGTTCAGCCACTCTGGAATGCAGTATGGCGGTTTCTCAGAAAACTGGGACTCACTCTCTCCAAGGACCCAGCAATACCACTACTGGGCATATACCCTAAAGAGGCATATTAGTACTCCAAATGCATTAGCTCAACTATGTTCATAGCAGCATTATTCATAGTAGTAAGAACCTGGAATCAACCTAGATGCCCATCAACTGAAGAATGGATTAACAATCTGTGGCACATCTACACAATGGAGTACTACTCAGTGGTAAGAAAAAATAATATCCTAAAATTTCTAGGCAAATGAATGGATTGGGATAATATCCTCCTGAGTAAGGTATCACAAATGCAGAAAAATAAGCAAGTGATGTACTCATTCATTTGTGGACTTTAAACAAAAAGCTAAGAATGTCCAAGTTGCAAACCACAACCACTGTACAGCTTGGGATCTGAAACACTTTGGACTGACACCTTGGAGCCCTTTTCTTCCAGAGGAACACCTGACCCAGTCTTGATGTTGGGATGAGAAAAGCAGATCTGCATGGAGTGGATGCGGAACTAAGCCACCTTGGGACCGTGGGACCTCCTGCCCTTGATGGGGAGGAGATAAAGTGATAAGGAGAAGAGTGAGTGACTGGGAGTGGCAGGAGGGTGTAGGGAGTCTGAACAAGGGGATACATGGATAAAAAATATGACTTTATTCATAAAAATAAAAAATAAAAAAACAATACCAGGCATTAATTCTCTCTGTGGAGATGGCCCTACATTCATGCAGAGAGATAGATACCCCATAATAGCCATTGCCATTGTACTGTACACTATTGTTTTGTTTGTTTTCAAGACTGAGTTTCTCTGTCTTAATAGCCCTGGATGTCCTGGAACTCATTTTGTAGAACAAACTGGCTTCACACTCATGGAGATCCTTCTAGCTCTACCTCCCAAGTGCTGGGATTAAAGGCATGCTCAGTTACCACTTGGATACTGTGCCTTATGCTATTATACCAGTGGGAAAACCTGGATGGCTTATCAATACTGTAGTCCACAGGGTTTACAGCTGGGTAAAACTTCTGATACTTTTCTCCCCCCAGCAGTTTCCATAGCACCTCCCAGCACTAGAGAAGTTAGCTGGCAGGAAGGGAGCTTCTAGCTGAGTTCAAACTAATTTCTCTATGTCCTGCAACCAAAATATTTAGTGTTTGCAACATTAGGATCTATCTCAATGTCTACTTCTGTTAGGCAACCAAGAGCAATGGCAAAGCCTATATTGTTTTAGGGGACTCTGGGGCCTCCATGACCAACAACATGTAAGAAGGTATCCCATACCTGGTCCTGGAATTTTATTTAATAACCTATGGCCTCTGAAAGAAGCATTATTCATTCATGCAAGTTACTTCTGTTTGAATGCTTTTTAAAAATATATTTATATATTTTAAGATATGCCTTCAAAGTTTACATATGTTTTTTTCATATATACCTACTGTTAGTTGAACTTTTCCCTGGCTGGTCTCTTCTCTATTCCCTCACCCCATCTCCATTTAAGCCTTCCTACTCCTGGGATCTGAGAACAAAAAAAAAAAAAAAAGATTCTAGCCAAACAGGTAGCACTTACCTAAAAATGAATATTAGCCAACAACTAAAGTCAGTGTAAAGGAGCCTCCTCCCTATCCCCAAATGAACAGCAGGGGTTCTCTTGAACAAACTACACCCAAAGACCTATTTTTATAGAAATCCTTTATTAAGCAAAGAAGAAAGTTAAAGTGACCATTTTCTAACTCAGGCAGAAAAACAGCAACAAATGAACTTGCAGGCATAATTTTTTAGGAGAAAAGGGGGAGATATGTGTTAGAAGGAAAGGGGTAATAGAGAGGGTAAAGGAGTATTTGTCTTGGAGGGACAAAGGATTGCCTCTGAATAGAAAGGAGATAGACATGACCCATAGGCAAATGGCAACTTATAAAGGTGAAAGGTCAAACCCTGTGTTAAAATGATGTGTTTAATTTTAATTGGGCATGTTAATTAGTAGAACCAGAGAAACTACAGTAATACCATGGTAGGCTTCTCCCAACTCCAATCATTATTAGGTCTAAGTTTCAATTTCTGTTTCTGTTTTAAGATTTAGTTTCTATTCCCTAATAGGGTAGGCAAGGCTTCCCTGGAAAAATACAAACAGTGGGCAGTAAATCAACAATGTCCCCAGACAGCAAGGGGAGTCATTCCCTATAGTGCAAATCCTGTAACCCCCACCCCTTAAGGCCTGTGCGGACATGCCCAGACATGCCTCAAGCCAATCAGAAACATATTAGTGTAATTGCTACTTGCTCAGCCAATCAGGTTTGTTGGAGATGGCCTAACTATTCCTGGAATAATTCTAGCTGTATAAAAGAAGCCCACAAGCTTCTCTGGCCATTTCGCTGTGTGGCTAACACCACCATGCTGGAATTTGTTCTTGAGAAATAAATGTTCTTCTTTGAAACACCAATTCTAGTTGGTATTTAATGAAAACTCAGGGCCAGATATTGGGGAAAAGCTGAAATATCAGAGAAAGGAACAGACCACAGTTAATTTTCACCCAGTCAACTTCTCAGGGTAAAAGCTATCCCCAAGGGTCCTCAGCCTGACTTGTTGCTTCTACAGAATACCACAATGTCTGCGTACACCTGCCTTAAATATCTTCTCCTCCCAGTTCTTTCACTTCTAGTTCTACTCTTCATAATAATCCTAGAGAAGGATTAAAGGAATGAACTACTACTGTTTGGTTGTACTTGGCCTTGTACTCACAGAAACACAGAACAATCTCTGTCTCCTGAGTTATGTATGGGATTAAGTGTATGTCACCACTTGTCTTTCCTATGCTGGGATTAACAGCATGAGTTATCAACTGTCCTTCCTGTGCTATTCTGACCCTCCTGTCTTGACTGTGGGTGAATCTGTTCTCTGATATTCCAGGCTGATTTTATTAAATATAAAATATATCACCAAACTTCTTGTTTTTGCAGACATGAGTAGTGGTCTTTTGTGGGGTGATTTGTGAACCCTAACAAACTAAAGGGGGTTTTTGATTGCTACACTTTAATATTTCAATAGCTGGAAGGAAGTAGGAAGAGGCCTAAGGAGAAAATAGATTACATTCCTAAAGCTAGACACTAAGGTCTAACAGTTTTTCTTTGTTTTTAGCAAGACAGAGGGAATGGGGGAGAAGGACAAAAAACTGCCAGAGCCACATGCTCAAGTTGGATAGTGTCCCTTCACAGTGCACATGAGCAGTAGAGACATTTCATGTCAATGTGCATCCTCCATGGAAGGGATAGCATGTTGTGGGAAATAATTTTTCTGGGGAGACTTGAACAAACAACCATTTACCTCAGACATGGGACTGATAACCAACTGAAGTATGACTACCACCAAAGAGTTTTATTGGGGTTAATTACAGGAACATAGGTGAGAGATTACTTCCAGAAACAGAAATGACTCAAAGAAGACTTCATCACCAATGTGTACCCCACCGTGAGTGACAGCCCACCAAAGAGAGAAGCCTGGGCACATTGCACCTAAGCAGCTCAGCTAGTCTTTAATTCTAGGTCATTTGGACTGTCTCTGCTTTTTTATCTAAGTTGTCTTGGCAACTTTGCTTGTCTGAGTGTGAATCTCAGTGGTCTTTACTGTGTATATACTTTTGATGAGGGAGGAGACTAGTGAATCTGGCCAGTTTCAGGAACTTCCTGAAGCTAGTTTGAGTTGCTTACTTCCTGTCTCATGGAGCTTCCCTACCAGATAGAATGTTTCAACCTGAGAGCAAAGTGCTACACAACAGTGTGAAAGTCACATGGCTGATAGTCTGTATGGAATGAAGGCTTTCCAAACCTCCTAATGTGCCCATGGATTCTCATGTTAAAAAATTAATATCATTGCTATTATATAAGGCTATCATTACCATAGTGGCTTAAGATCTTCAGAGCACTTTTCATGTTTCCAAAGAAAATTTAAAAGGTACAAGTGCTAGGTGTTCTCAGAAAAATATAGCATTTTCTACCTCATTTAGTTACTGAATTGGTTTGATATTTGTGGTAGTTTATATGTCAAAATGTAACCTTTCATGTTCTAAAAAAGAAAAAAAAAGGAAGAAAGTCGTTTAAAAACTGAAAAGTGATTTTTGAAGCTCAAGGTTGAAAAAGAAGACATTTAATTTATTGGAATAAAATGAACCATAAAGATCACCTTCAGGAAACCTAAGATTCAGGCCTAACTCTCTAAACACTGGACTAGCCCCTTGATCTCTCCTGATCATAGAGAAAGAGCAGGGACGGCATTCTGAAAGAAAATGAATCAAAAGCATCTTTCCACTAAAACAGGACTGACCCTAACAGGACCAGTTGTTTTTTGTTTTGTTTAGTTTTGTTTTTTCTAGGTGCCAATTTGCTAAGAATTTTGCCCCATTTTACCCAACCATCCTGTGTTGACTCATGACAAGTTGACTTCAATCAACACTCAGTAAGTATGTCTAGTCTGGGAGCCAAACAGGGAGCTACCTGTCCACAAACAGGAGCTATTCTTACTGTTTTCAGCCAGAGAGACCCCTGACACAGCACACAGACCTCTGACTCTGAAACCATAGTTGCCGACAAGATGTCACGATCCAATCATAAAATGATTCCTGCATCTGTTAGGATCTACACCCAACCACTTCAAGATACACTTAACCACAGCTGGCATTCCCCTAATCCTGCTTCAAAAGAGCCTTGGAGTTTCTCTAGGAGTCACTATTTGCCACTCTGACAAAAGGTTGACCTCCCTGCTCTCTGAATATTTTTATTAAATGCTCTTGTTGATTGCATGCATGACTGGAGGTCTTTTATGAGATTTCTTATGGACCCTAACATTCATACCTCAGGAAAAAATACTTACTGAAGCATTTCTATTTTTACAAGGAAAAACAAAACAAAATTAGATAGTTTTCCCTATAGGTCTCCTAGAATAAAAACCTCTTCTTATGATCTTGAAGCAAGTTAGAATATATAGTAATAGGTTTCCTGAAAGTAGACAAATGACAGAGCCACAGACATCCCATGCAGAAAGACCTCTTCACTGTGTGTCAAAGAAAGTACTTTTCTAGAAGGTGGCACTATCTGACAAGACACAGTATGGTTCTCTCAATAGAAAATGAGTGAAGTGAATATGTCCAGACTACACAAGAGAGAATTGACTGAATCCTTTATTCTATCTACCATCATTTCCTGTCTGCAGACCATAAATAGCTTTCTGAATGCTAAGGTGGAAATCAATGTCTAAAATCTGATTGAAAAAGTGAGAGTTTAACTCTATGACCTCTCATGTTTACATTCCAAGGTGGAACCAGTTGTGTCATATTTCAAAGTAAAGACTATAGGAAAAGGCTAATCTCAGTGCAGTTGAAGCCTATGTATGTCCTCTGTCATTGGCAAATGTTTGTCTTCAATGCTTCTGTGAGTTATGAGATGACCGATAAGTCACTCATTGGTACAGTTTATGTAAGCACTGATTGAATCTTTTTTAAAGTCCAGATTAACTGGCTGGTAACTTACACAAGTTTTCCAGGGGACATTTTTGAATTTGAGAGTTTTGGCCAAACCTAAATCCTGAGATTTATTATCTGGCAGTCAGAAAAGGTGATTTTGGTTGCATGTCAATTATCTGAGTGGCTCTGACTAACCCATAGCTTCTATTGTACACACTGTGAAGTTAGATAAACATGTGAGTTTAGTTAAACAAAAGGCTGGAGGAGTCTATGTAGGAGTCTGAGAGGGTCAAATTAATCTGCACCCTGACAAAATAAAACAGCCCAAAATGACCTGTTGGTTGAGAATGAGCAAAGTCAGTAAAGTTATGCCAAGATGTTTTCTTAAAAGAAGAATAATTAATGTCTCCAATGGAAAAAAATGACCACCTGGACTGATTACTAAAAGAAAAGGAGAAAGCACTATCACTAAGGAACATGCTCAGGGGCTTAGACATGGACAGCGGTTACTTATCTTCCATTTTGTACAGAAGTAAAACTATACTCAAAGAAATATGAGCTTTCTTTTTAAGATAGAACATTTATATCTCAGGCTGGCCTCCAACTTACTACATAGCTAAGGATGACCTTGAACTTCTGAACCTCCTGCTTCTCCCTCACACTTACTGAGATTACAGACAAGTGCCACCATGCTCAGTTTTATGCATTTCTGGGGACTGGCCCCAGACATTCCTGCACACACACACACACACACACACACACACACACACACACACACACACACACGAGGAATGCATTCTACTATCTGAACTTATTTCTTATTTTTTGTACATCATACTATTCCTTTTTACTTAGAGCTAATAGGAAAATAAACCTTAACCAAAATGAGTGAAAACTTATTTTTTTTGAGCAATGGAATGTGGGGTTAAATAATTTAGTGGAAATCAATACTTGGTAAGAAAATAAGTTAATCATTAGATTAATAACAAGTATTAGTGTATGTCTACTGTGTAAGAAAATGAAAATGACTACAGTGTTAAATCCAAGTAAAGGAAAATCTTTGGAGTCTGAAAGAAATCTGAAATAAAAATTAATGTTTTTACAAAATTTTCCTTTACCTTTTGGAAAATAAAAAATGTGGAAATATCCATCTTGAAGCCAATTTGTTTCACATGAGAGATGGCACAGTATGACTAGCAATTTGAGCTGTTTCTGTATGAATTTCAGAGCCAGGACTTATTAGAAACAAAGGTAACCTTGGGGCTACAAGGTCATTTTAAAAGACAACAGCTTTTCCTGCCAACTCAGGTGATTGACATAAAAAATATCAGCCTGGTGAATGCCTGCATATGCATTCATAGAATAGCTATTATCACTGAGGCTACCCATAAATGACAATGGCTGATAGATTGTACTCTGTATAGGTGGTGGCTTCTCTAGTACCTCCAATCCCACATGCAGTTCTAGAATTTTCAAACTGTTTAATTAATAGATGGAGTCTAATTTCTTTATCTTTCCATCTTTGCATGTAAGTGACTTGCCTATGACCAAATAATCAATGTTCCAGGGATGATGCTAAATAACTAGATAGGCTTTATCTTTGCTAGATAGAAAATATGTTTACAGATTCCTGCCTCTTTGAAAGAAGCTCAGCTAAGTGAGCCACTCCCCTTAAAGACATCCAAGTCAGTTTATAGAGACAGGCAAGGAGACATTCTGAGATGACCTGAATGAAGTGAATTACGTGCTCAGCACCAGGCACTTGCCAGCTCCTCATATTTCTAAGTCTAGTCATTATCAGGCTGGAACTTTCAGATTCAAGGTGGTCCGGCCAAGGCATCCAGAAGTCCTGGCCTAAAGACACCAGACAGATAAAAAACAATTGCTCTGGTTTGCTTCAGACTCTGAGTTTGGAGTTGATCTTCTTTGTCCAACTGTCATTAATTAAAAATATTACCAAAGCCTCGAATATATGAAAAGAGTGGATAGGAAACAGGGGAAGGGTTATGCTCACATGTATTTCCTAGCATTGTTTGTATGTGAGTCCACCTCCCACTGCTTGTGGATCTTCACTTCATGGCTTGTATGTCCAAGATAAGAGTCTTTGAACAGCATTCTCATTCTCAAGAAAATTTGGAGCTACAAAGTGTGTGGAAGCACTCCTAGTCATAGTCTGTGCTCTCACTATGGGGATATGCTTTGTGAACTCCAGTTGCCTAAGGATGAAAAACAACAACAACAACAACAAAAAGACTAAAAAATGAATCCATTTGGAAGCCACTTACACATTCTCTATATCCAGTCTCAAAAGTTAAGGAACCAAAGCCAAAATCAAAAACCCCAATTCCAGAAACTGGCAGGACCAGTGAAGCTACCTTGTGTAAATATCAGGCATGATGTTGTGTGGACTTGGATATTCCAGCCAGGTCAACATTAGAGTAGAGGAGAGTGTCTTTCTTGGTCTTAAGAATGCCAGACCTCAAATTCCATAAGTTGAAAAAGGCTCTGAGCTTGCTATGTTCATTAATAGACTAGTGATCATGGAATTATTGTAAGGAAATATATGATACATATAGTCCAAACCTTAACTAAATAGCTGTATTCTTTGCTGTTTGTTGAGTGATGTGGTCAACTTTATCACTTCCATCTTATATATAGTTGAAACACACACACACATAAAGCAGAAAAGTGATTGCATAATCCAACATGTAACAGGCTCAGAAAACACAGCTTACCCAGTCTTTCAATTTGGGGACATTCTAGTGCTCTAACCAAATTGCCCATAACTTGGAAATTCAGAGAATCAAATTATTACTCCCACTTTGATCTCTGGTGCATTAGGTTTCTTTACCTCAGTATGGAAAGGACAACATTATTCAAAAGTGATTAATTACTGAATTGGAAAACTCAGCACAATTTGGCACCAACTCTGTAGAATTCATATTCTAACTGATGTCTCTGAATTTGTTTTATTTGGAACATTCTGAGACGCTGAGACTACAATAAGCAGATTTGATCCCTTTGATAAGTCCTGTAAGGGATAAAAAACTTGCAGAGGTGGGACCAGGATACTTCAAGCCCTGTACCCCCAAGAATGCACTCCCACATCCACTCCCAAGAGGAGTTCCCTGTCTGCTCTGATACCAGTATCTTTCAGGAAAGTCAGACCAATAGTAATAATTCAGCCAGCTACAGAGTAGAGCATCACCTTGACCATATTCTCATGGTGAATTTGTTGTCTCCTGAATCCTACAATCTCGCACAACACCTCCCGGGACCCTATGTCCTGACCAGGCAGTCAATGGACAACTCCAATTTTACACGCTGTGTTTTTCTGTCTTTTGATCGCCACCCTCGGGAGCTGCTTTGGAATAGCTAAGTAGATCTACTTGATATAGCAAGCCAACAAAAATATTCTTAAAAATAAATACAAAAGGAAAAGCTCCTGGGATCCAACATTTCAAGATAATCTAATTCAAATTCAGTTAGCAACTGAAAGATGCACAAAATAGCCCTTGAAACTCACAAGTAGCTTTTTCAAAAATAAAGTTGGAAACTTATTTTATTTCCCCAGAACTACCCAGTTTCATTTTCCTCCCTCCTTCCTCACAATCTCTTCTGTCTTAGAAGGCCAGCATTTCCAGCATAGAACAGTTAGTGCATGAATGTATAAATATATAAACATCTTGCATACTCAAATGACTGACTTAATGCTGTCTTCTTACATTTGCTGTTCTTAGAAACAAACATAAATCTAGCAAATGCCTGCGGACCTCTCCATTAGGTGTATTTGCTTGAATGGTGTTCATTAGGTTGCGCATCCCCTAGTCACCATTATTAACACACATTCCCATCCTTCTTGAGGCCTGCATAGCTTTATCTAGCTTGTCATCCTAATAGTAGACTGCCAAAAAGAATCCCAGATAGTGAATAAGTCTTTCCTTTTTTAAAAAATGAGTTGTTTTTAAAAATGGCATTTTTTTTTTGTTTTTGTCTCTCATACAATGCATCCTGCCCACAGTTTTCCTCCCTCTACTACTTCACCCAGTCCTTTCTCCCACCTCCCCAATCCCCCAGATCTACTCCCTCTCCATTTATTTCCCTTTAGAAAGGAGCAGGCCTCTCATTAATAAACACAGTATAACAAAATACAGTAAGACTAGGTACAAACCCTCATTCACTAGATGAGGCAACCCAATAGGAGGAATAAAATCCCAAGGGCAGACAAAGTGGTAGAGACACCCCCACACCCACTGCTAGGAGTACCAAAGAGCACCAAATTACACAACGGTAGTGTATATGCAGAGGACCTAGCACAGACCCATGCAGGCCCTATGATTGCTGATTCAGGCTCTGTGAACCCCTCTGAGCCCTGCTTAGTTGATTCTTGTGATATATGTTTTACATTTAAGAAGACCAGCCTGGAATATCAAAGGACAGATCCACCTACATTCAAGCATTGAGGCTCAGAGAGTGGTAACTCATGCCTTTAATCCCAGCACGAGAATGACTGAGTGGTGACCTACACCTTTAATCCCATTCATTACTCAGGAGACAGAGATCTTTCTGTGTTTTTGTGAGTTCAAGGCCTAACAACCAAACTGTAGTAGCTCACACCTTTAATCCTAACTCTAGGATTATGATGCAGAGTTGAACCTGGAAGTGAAACAACTGGGAGAAGAAGATATTTAAGGCAGGTATAGGTAGACAGTGTAGTATTCTGTAGAAGTGACAGTCAGGCTGAGGACTCTTGAAGATAGCTTTTACTCTGAGAAGTTGGCTGGGTAAGAATTGAGTGTGGTCTGTTTTCTCTGTCTGATATTCCAGCTTTTCCCCAATATCTGGCTCTGAGTTTTCATTAAATACCAACTAGAATTTATGTTTCAGATTCTCTAGGCTTTGTTTTCTTGGTAGTCTCAATTTGTTTTAAAAACACAAGAATGAGATAGTTCATCACTGTAAGCATTCCTGACACGCTGTGCAGTAGTCACGTGGTGGACCCAGCATGACACTACGTAGGATGCTGACTTTTACCTGCTGAAGGGTTCTCAGTAGAGCACCGAACAAAGGTCATGCCCCCAAGTGTGGCTATGTAGACATGGTCTCACTGGCTCCCTTAAAAGAAAATGCCCACATGGAAGCTACTCTCTTTCTCTTCTGCTTCTTCTTCCTCCCTGCTTCCTGGTTTAATAAACTCTAGAGTGGTATCTGATGGTGTGTATCTTATCATGCACAAAAACCCAACAATCCTTGCCTGAAAGAAGATTCTCCTTACTGAAGAGTTGCATGTTGAAGTTTAGAAGATAAAAAGAAAGGGATATATGATCTGTCCCTGCATCCCGGAGTTGCCGGCATTAAAGAATGTGCCATCATTTCTGTTTTTTCAAAGTCTGCCTAGTCCTAGTCAGAATTTATACATTCCAAATCTGTGCTCAAATTAAGAAAATGTGCAAACTAGTGTTAAAAGCCCATTTCCAAATATTTCACTGGGAGACCCAGGAATAATAGTACATGCTTTTAATGTCAGCACTCTGAGAGGTGGAGGCAAGGTCAGCCAAGGCTACATGGTAAGACTGTCTCAAAACACAAAATAATGAGAGAATTAGAGCAAGAGAAGAGCTAACTACAATTCAAATCCAGATTAGCAAGAGGAAATCTTCAAAGATCTCCAGCGAGACAGCACACAGAACTCTTTGAACAACCAGAATAAAACAGTTACTATCTTTGTTTTTCCTTTACCTGATTGCTAATTTCTTTATTAGCACGCTTAATACCTAGGAAGTATACACACACATACATACACACATAAACACACACACATACATACATACACTTCTGTGTTGTTAATCAACTTTAAGTTTCCAATGAATTAGATTAGAAATTACAGCCCAATTTGGTATTATATTTTTGTATTATATATTTTGTTTCTTTATAACAAGGTACAAAACTGAAAAAGTGTAAGATTCTTTTGAGAAAGTAACACTGTTTATCAGGCCTGGAATCTCAGCTACCTATGATGCTTAGCTAAGAGACTTCTGAATTCAAGGTTGTACCTAGGCTACAGAGTCAACTCTAGGCCAGCCTGGACAATTTAGTGAGATCACGTTTTGAAATAAAGTAAAAAGAGCTGTGGGGATAAAATTTATTACTAGGATATAAAATTAGCTTGTGAGTTCTGAGATTCAAAACCCAGTCCTGGGGATAAAGGCATAGTTAAGCTGTTTGATATTTTGTATTGTCACAAAACAAAATTATAGTCAATCTGCATAAGAAATGAAAGGCATGTTTTCTCAGCCCTTCTTTCTACCTCTAATCACCTACTCTTAGGATGATATTCTTATTTTTGTAGAAGATAAATATACAGGACTGCTAGGCTGAGGTGAAAAGTGGTTTTATGGATTTGGATATTTCTCCTTCCATTTTTCATGTGCTCATTATAAACAGTCATAATTGGATACTGTGGATACTGGCAACAAATTACTAATGAACTAGTCTGATTCCATCTTAAGATCAGAAGCCATCTTATTACAAGGTCAAATAAGTTCATTCCCATTTCCTATAAAACTTGGATTTAACCAGGTCTTGATTCATTTTCTGGAATTTGACAGGTTCTGCACCTTCTACCCTGACCTGTCCCCTCTACCCTGATAAGATATTCTGTCAAATAATTTTGGAACATTCAACCAAGTTCATACATAACCAAAATTCTTTTGAAAATCCCCAATCTTTCAGTTTGGGGGTGAGGAGGCTACAAAACCCCCACTGTCTCTTATGTTAACTGCCACTTTCTTAAATCCCACTTTACAGAGATAGCCCTTTCTAACAGAAAATAAGGCTTGTATAATTTTAACCAAGAAATTTGTGTAGTGATCTTTACTCTCAATGGGCAGGATCAGTATCACTAAAACCATTTATGTGGATGTTCCCACATACTCACATTGTCTACCATGGATCAGGTTCTGTAAAAGTGATAGTGATAGAGAGTCATAGAAACACAGTGCCTTCAAGGGGGTTCATTATTCAGGAAAGAAAAGATCTGTTCTAGCATAGGGGTGGTGGAGAAGGCCTATCAAACACATCTGTCACATAGCTGAGTAAAGAAAACTCCCAGTCTGCAATGGTCCTTATTTCCCATGTGGGAAGCATTAGTGAAAGTAATTCCACTCTCCACCTTTGGCCTGGTCTTCTATAAAAGTGAAAATCATGTACCTGATCTCTGAAGGCTCATTTTTAAAAACAGGTTCACTTTTTATCCTTCTGTTACTGACACCCACATCTCCTTGTTGATTGTAACTCAACTCTACTGTGCAAAAAGGTTTAGGGTCTGAGAGACAGCATTGGGAAGGATACAGCCAGCAGAGCTGTACATGTGTCCTGGAGGTAAGACCACCTGCCAGGACATAGATTCAGCCAGAAATGTAGATGTCACAGATGAATTTAGTTCATCTGAAGAATGGGCACTTCACAAGCACTATCACAATGAACTAAGAAGATATTAAGAAATAAAAAGTCCAAAACCTCCAAGTCTTTCAAATAGAGGTGAAAATTTAGGGAATATCAAGGAATCTTTAGAACTGCATATTTTTAAACTTCTTTTAGAGCTGGTGTTAAGTCAGGTTTCTAAATACTGCCTTGGAGGCAAACATTCTTCACCAGAAATTAGGCTACCTAGTCTGCCTCTCAATGGTGGGTAATCATCAGTCGCCGAAGGAGGTTTTGGATTATCGTCAGACATGACCTAAAGCTATTATAGGGCTAAGGGGCATGGATGTGAGTGGAGAAGACCAAGAGAAACATGGCACCTCTTAAATTAGAAAAAAAAGCCACAGATCTCTTCTCTCACAGATTAAATGAAAACAAAGAACCATTGTCAACCTAAATTAAAAAAAAAAAATCTGTCACATTAGAAAAGAAAATAAATTCAGAGAAAAATCACTTGTGCTTTTTTTAAACTAAGCATTACAGCAAAGCGAGATAGAGATAAGAATGTCAAAATATAATTTCAGAATTAGAAATACAACTTTCATAATATTTCAGAATAAAAACATGTCACTTAGCTAGTAGAGGATCTGGCCAGATAAATCTGTCTTATGAGAGAATTCAAAAATACATACAGATGAATATGGATACATATGATGGTGAGAGAGAAGATTTGGAGGATTCTGGTTGCTGGCCTAGAAACATGACTCGTGTTCTTAGAGCAATGAGACTTCAGTGTATGGTTTTGTCTTTTTTTGATGAGTGGAAGCATCTGAGCTCTACAAGACCAATTTCACAATTAAATGTATAGTTTCTTAAAACTTGTGTTAATACCTTCTGGGGCAGCAGTTCTCAACCTTTGGGTTGAGATTCTTTGAGATCAAATGACCCTTTTATAGGGGTCATATATTAGCTATCTTACACATCACATTTTTACATTATGATTCAAAACAGTAGCAAAATTACCATTATGAAGTAGCAACAAAATAATTTTATAATTGGAGTCACTGGAACATGAGGAATTGCATTAAAGGGTCTCAGCATTCAAAAGGTTCTGTAGTAGTAGTAGTAGAGGACTAAATGGTCTTATGATGCGCCATGATTTTAAAAGATGGGTGCCAACATTTTTTTCTTTACTTATTTAAAAGTTGAGGTAATTTTTCTTAACTCTGGTGGTCAACACTTATCTGTAAAGTAAGTTGATACTTTACCACTAAAAGTTGCTCCCTGGTGGGTTAGCCTAACTGACTTACCAACAATATGGTGCAGCATTTAGTACAACAAACCTACAGTAGTGACCCATAGGCTGCAACTCAAAAGGTGTAACTGAGTCAGCTTTTTAAAAGACTCTTTGGTTTTCTGCATTTCTACTCCAAGACTAAGAAACCAAACCCTGAAACTTTATTCTCTTCCTATTTCATGTGACTAAATCTGTAAATGGGAGTGAATTCCTCTTTATTCAGTGTCCCCCAAATCTTATTTATTTCCTTTGGTATTTTTTTTAAAGTGTCTCACTTTGTAGCCCAAGCTGGATTAAACTCACTGTGTAATCCAGGTTAGTCTTAAACTTCTGACAATATTTTTACCTAAGCCTGCTGAATGGTATGCTTTCAAACCAGTGCCACAATGACCAGATATCTCCCAAATTTTCTAAAGGGCTTAGCCTACCAGGAAGTAAGCCTTTTTTGATCAGCAAAGTTGGAATTCTTTCAGCATAGAACACACACCAGAACAGACCTCCAGAGGGATGGTTTGCATGTTCAGTTCCATTCAGGAAGTGCACTCTAATTCTATAATGGTGTGTTTATCATAACTAATGAATTAGATTTATTTTCAAAGATCATCAGAAATATCCCTTCATTGCACCATCATTTCTTTGATTGAATTTTTGGAACAATCATTGTATCAGAACATAAAGAAACCCAAGAAAAAAATGGGGCTTTTTGGTAGACAGGTAGGACGGATTATCATTTTTTTAAAATTTTCTACCAATAGGAGAGTTAGAGATAAATCAGGAAGAGAAATAAAAGGTTTCATCATATTTCCATTACACAACAGAGCATTATAAACAAAGCCAGAGGTGCTCTGGGAAGAATGACCACAATTAGTTTACATTTATCAGTTTATTTATTTCTGTGTAATTAATTTTTGTTTAGCTGGAGCTTTTGTCTGCAACTTGCATTATAAATTCATGTGGGATTTTTATTTTTTTGCTACAAAGAACTCTAAAAATATGTGCCCCCCTGGTGCCCTTTATCAGTTGTCTAAGCGATGTCAGTGTAGAACATAACTCTAGGTCAATTCCTACTAATAAAGCTTAAAATATCTGGCAGAAGCCTGGGGACACAGAGTAAGGACCTTGGTTTGAATATCTAGCACCCATGTAAAGAGACAAGGGAGCTGGAAAGATAGAGTAGCAGTTGAGAGTGCTTTTTGTTCTTCGAAACAACCAGAATTTGGTGTCCAGAACTCACATCTGAGGCTTGACTTTAACTCAGGATCTAAGGGACCCAAATGCCTTCTCCTGAACTCCTTAGGCTCCTGAACACACATAGCATTCATTTATACATATACATAAAGATTCACACAAATAAAATAAGATAAATGGAACAGTGGTGTGTCACCCCTGTGCTGAAATCACTGCTGGGAATAGCCTGGAAGAGGTGAACACAGGAGGTTGATGAAATTTGCTGCTAGACAACAGAGCCAAGGAAGTGGTCCAGTGAGACACCCGACACAGGGACTAGGTGGATTGAGAGAGGGAGAAAATTCCTGCCATCCATCTCGGAACACCAGGCCCACACACAGGTGCACATACTTGCATACATCTCACACACACACACACACACACACACACACACACACACACACACATACACCCTGATATAGTTATTTCCACACAACCCTGAAACTGTCCTGTAGAAACTTCAGTTTCTACTCTATAGCTTATATCAAAGCCTCAAGAAACAGGAGAGGAAAGTAAACCCATCACTGATGCACTGATGAGAGAGAGAGAGAGAGAGAGAGAGAGAGATGGAGGGAGGGAGGGAGAGAGAGAGAGAGAATAAAATATTCTGTCCAGACTAATTCTTTTTTAAAAAAGGATTATATATGTAGTGTTCCTCCTGCATGTTTGCCTGTAGGCCAGAAGAGGACACCAGATCTCATAGACGGTTGTGAGCCACCATGTGATTGCTAGGAATTGAAGTCAGGACCTCTGGAAGAGCAGCCAGTGCTCTTAACCTCTGAGCTACCTTATCAGCCACCAGAATAACTAATTCTTAATCTCAAATCTCTGATTATTAAAACATGTTAAGGACCTGGATTCATTGATAAATTGCTAGCACCTTTAGCCCCATCTTGAAAATGCAAAGTAAATAAACTTTTACTGCCCTAAGGAAACCAGTGCCTACATACTGAAGGAGCAATCTTCCCCTTGTCATTCATGCCTCACCCTGAGGCACTGCCATGGCATTAAATGATGTCTAAGAGATAAGTATAACAAATTCATATGATCACAAGGTAAAACGATACATTTCTACATTTTCAGCAACTTTGGGAGAAAACCCCAGAAGGTAACTAAGTTGTAAGACATCTGTGAGATTTTCTTCATGGATTTAGTGGCTGACCTTGGGAAAATAAGGTCAAAACTATTATCAGAACACAAATGTGGTGGTGGCTCACTCTTTTAGTCACTTGAGATTTTATTTTTGGGTAGCATAAAATTTATCAACAAGAGATATAGCCATCCCATGGAATATAATTTGGCCTTAAAATAGAACGAAGTACTATGTTCCATGGTACATTATGAATGTGCCTTAATCAGGTATGCTAAACCAAATAAGCCTGTTAGGAAAGATCAAACATGATAGTTTCAATAACATAAAATGTGCAGCAAAGGTAGAGCCCTGGACATAAAAATATGTTGATGGACTGGAAGAAGCTGAGTGAGAAGTGGTTCTGCTGAACACAGTGCTTAGATTCTGGGGGAAAGCATCCTCATGGGTCATGACTTCAAGAATGATAAACATACCAGATCATACACCTGTAAGTATGAATTTGATGGGGTGTGAACTATGTTATCAGAAGTCATTATAATTTAATTGCTATGCATCAATACATTTATTGTGGTAGTTTGAATGTGATGTATCCTGTAGTTTGGGGCATTTAAATGCTTGGGCTCCAGTTGACAGTGCTGTTTTGGAGGAGATTTAGAAAGTGTGGCCTTGTTGGAGAAAGACTGTTACTAGGGGTAGACTTTAAACATTTAAATAGTCACATCATTTCTATTTCACTCTCTCTGCTTCTTGCGTGCAGTTGAAGATGTGAGCTCTCAGCTTGCTGTTTCCTGTTCCCACACCTGTTGTATTTCTACACTGTCATGGACTCTCACCCTTTGAGTCTATAAACCTGAGTCATCTCTTTTGTCTAGTAAGTTGCCTTAGTCATGGCATTTTGTCACAGCAATAGAAAAGTAATGAATATATATATTTTTTATTTGTTTTCTATATTCGATCAATAATAAGCCCAATAGTAATAGAGTTAAATTATGTTTTGCCAGGAATGTTTAAAGGCTATGGAAGAAGAATCATCATTTTCCATTGGTTATAGGATAAGTTTACAGGGTTTCACTTTCATTCAATGGCTGCTGGTACATGTATGATGTGTTTGCATTTATTAGATTTTATTATACAACTTATTATAGTTGTATGTACATATGTTTCATGAGATGTTCTGTACCCAAAGTTCTATGATACCAGTATGGAAGCAAAGGAAGCAGAATATTCCATAGACATAGTCTTCATTTCTTCAGTGATAAAGTGATGTTATTTAGATTAATTTATACTTCTCTTGTTTCAAAATGATTTATTTAAATATATATTAGAAACTTGCAAAACTACATTATGATTGTGAAATATTATTTTACCAGTAAAATGTTTTAGTTGATGATAAAATAACTAAACAGAATAACTACTAGGAAAAACAATAACTAGGAAGGAAATCTAAAAATCATAAAGCAAAGGCAAAGTGATTTAAACAATAATAAGCCTGTTAGTATAATAATTTACTCTATTTAAAATCTATTCTAAAAATCAAATATCTCACAGTTAAATTAGGAATTATTTATTGCTAAATAGTGCTTGATCCAACCATACACAGCATTAAAAATATGCATTGCTCAGGAGAGACACGTTATTCATAAAAGAAAGATAAACCACAAGTGTATTGTGTAACACAGATATAAAGGAGACATTATTGGTAACACTAAAGTGTTAACAGAACTTAATACACTAAACAATAGAGCAGAGAGAAAAAATTAGCCCAAAAGTCTCATTCATAAAATCTTATGTGAGAGACGGCAGAGATTTGAAGTATAAGAAGAAGGTTTTCAGAGGGTTGAGAATAACAAACACATGTATTGAGGAAGAATGTTCTACACCACTCAGAGTCTATAATGCAGGCCTCAGTAATTGAAGGATAAAATAAGAGTTAATCAATAGGGCCCTGTTGATTTACAAATGGCATACTTTGCAAAAACTATGCTTCCCTTTCAAGTATCCATGATATATTTATAAAAATTGATTGAAGAATTACTGGAAAATAGAAGGGTCACAATAAACTCTGAGAGACACTAAAGAATACATTCTACCTATGCTATCAAAATATTTAAACTAAGTGCTGAGTACTACAAAAATATTCCTATAAAGTATTACTAGTCCAATGAAACAATTAAGTATATAATTGTTTAGATCAGACTGTCCCTGATTTAAGTTACTTAATATTTTGTTTTTAAAAAGTGGTTTTTCAAATTTTCCTGTTCTGAGACACCTAATTTTACAAAAACTTTTTGTGTCCATCTTGCGGGTGTGGAGAAACTGCCTAAGTGGACCCACAAAAGCACCACCTGTCTATTACTATCTCTGAAGCACAGACTTATGTATAAAGAGTGCTACCCCATGAATTTATCAGAGTGAATTGAGACTATGGGGCCACATAGGCACATTAAATTCCTACCAAAAAGATGAAGCCCCAAAACTTATGAGAAAAATCAAAGAAATGGTGCATTGCTCCCCTTTGGGTCCCATGAAAAGGTAGACACACACCTACCACTCTGATGGCAATGGGCACCCACTGATCTATCATCTGTCACCTAGTATGTTCATAGAGAATTGATAGGTAGAGAACTCTGTCTCAAGGGCTGATCGGTCCACTTTGTTGGCATGGCCTCTCAGCTGCCCATATTCCTGTTCAACAATTCAACACTTATCTATCTATCCATGTGTGCCAGCTCTGGACTCTGCCTGACCCTTTCACCATCTGCTGGACTCACCTCCACATCCTTACCCTCAAACTTACTCTGAACACAGGCAGCTTCTTTTACAGCTGGTTTGTCTTGGTCTTTACAGCAATACAGACCCCATTTACATTTTTATCAGCCTAAAACTGAAACTTCTTAAAACTCAACCCAGCATGCCCATCTATACTTCTGACATGGTTGAGTCATGACAATGATAGTACTATAGAAATCATAACAGAATATTAGTTCTCTAAATTTCTGGGCTACAGAGACATTTATCAGAAAGAATGAGAGGGAGAAAAAAAGGAGGAATTGGAGGAGAGGAAATGAGAGAGTGAAGAAGAGAAAAAAGAATGAAGGAGGCTTATTTTAAATTTAAGAAACCATAATAAGCACCCTGGGCATTATGTTAAATATGTAAATAAGTAAATGACATCCTAAGCAAAACATAAATTAAAAATACAAATAATTTAAAATAATCTAGCACAATAATTAAAATTATTAATTTAAAGTAAGTCCAAGATCTTGCTTCTCTTTAAGAAAAAAAAAAAAGTTGAAATATAGCTCAGACTAATCTAATTCAAGAAAAAAATTCTGAGTTAAATAAAACTTGGTAAAATGTCACAGAGCAAAGCATGGATTCTCAACTGTGAGACTACTGTGGCCAACTCAATGGCAGACTGCTTAAGGGAGGGCCGTTCCTAATGCATGGTTTTTGCTCTGCACATAGGACTGAAAAGCCTCAAAGGCAAAGCCTGTTTTGCAGAAGGCTTCCCCGTTTTTAGAACATTAAAGCAGAAATTTTTACTAAATAGGGTTTAGCAACAAAATAATTTTTGGAATTTTACCAATACACTTTGCAACTGAGAAGCATTTTTATTGCTATGGTTATCAATACTGTGGAGTCCTTAGGAAGATCCTTAGCCAAGCACATTATTTGGCTAGGTAAGTTGTCTTGTTCGTCTTTGAGAACATAGATTATGATGAATAATGGATCAGGGCTTTTTTTATTTCTTTCTTTTTTGCATAATATACCTTTGATATTTACCAAAGAAGAGCTTTTCAGAAAATAAATTTAATCAAAAGCAGAGTATTCACCAGCCACGGAAAGGAAGTATTTAGAAATAAAGTACATGCTGCAAGCTGGCTCTGCAAACCGTAGAAAGTTGAAGGGTGGGATCTTCTCTTCCTATTTTTCTTCAGCTATGCTTAGGTAACTTAAAACTCAGTCTGATGTTTCCAAAGAAAGCAGCAAGACTATAACCCATCAGCCTGGACTGTTGGGAGGCAACACAGACAGAGAACTAAGCATAGCTAGTAGCCTTTACAGCTGACCTGTCATATGCTAAGCCCTCTTAAAACACTAGTGCTAGATTCAGGGTGTGACTGGCATCCTAAGCAAAAGACGAGACTCAGCTAACACATCCTGCCCAGGACTTGAACATAATTTTGTGAGAAAAGTAAAAATTCTAATTTTTAAAAAAAAGGACATCAGAAATCCACCGAGCCTTGATGTATATTCAGAAACATGTTGCCAATCTCTTAATGAGTAAACAGCAACATTTTAATCAACAGCATTAAAATAAAAGGTGTGAAAATTTTTACCTTTTTTCAAATAGATTTTTGTCTAACAAACATCAGAAACAGATACCCCAGTGGTTACCTCTATCAACTGTCATAATTTAAGTAACACACACTGTTTCTAACATTTCTTCTGTTTGGTCGGTTGGTTTGATGGGATTTTATTTTTTGTTTGTTTAATTTTATTTAAAATTTTTGAATTTATTAATATTCTTTGATACTCCATATAAACAAACGTAAAGTACTTTGATCATATTTGTGACCATAGCTCTCTATCTTCTCTCATTATCCCTGAACACTTTCTTCTTCGCTATAGTTTCTGTGATATAATGTTGCTGTGATAAAACATTCTGAGAAAAGAGTTTATTTCATCTTATACTTCCAGGTCATGGTCCATCATAGAGGGAAATCAGGGCAGAAACTCAGGGCAGGAACCTGAAGAAAGGACTGTGATATTTCATGCAGAATTACCCATGAGCAGGGAATTTATGCATTTCTGAGGAAGTACAGCTTGATGGCTCATTCTCAGGTTTATATTTAGCTAGCTTTACTCTACAGCCCAGTACTACTAACCCCAGGAAAAGCCCCGTTCAACACTGATTTAGCCCTCCTATTTCAATTAACAATGAAGACAATCTGGTACAGACAAGCGCAAAGGCCAATCTGATCTAGGCAATCCCTCCAGTTGTGATGTCCTTCTCAGGTAACCTTAGGCTGTGTCCAGTTCATGGTTGAAGATAACTAGGAAAACCTTCTACTTTTTTTTTTTAAAAGAACCATTGAGTTTTATTGGGGTTGGGGTTGTCTGCATGAACATTAATTAGTGAGAGGTTATTTACTGGAGCACCTACAACTTACCAAAAGCTAAAAATGCTGGGAAAAAAAAGATCTTCACTTCCTTAGCAGCAATTTAACTACTAATATTCCTTGAGAAGGGGCAGAGCCTCATGAAGCCCTCCCCCATCATGATGGAATGTTGACAACCAAATTTTGTGTAGATCTTATGCAAACAACCATAACTGTTCTTTTTCATGAGTGCAATAGACACAGCATGCCCATAAGAAGCATGTCTTAGAATTTCTTCCCATCTACTGAAATCTTAAGTTTTTCTGACTTCTGTTCTCCCATGTTTTCTGATCCTCTGAGAAAGGGACATAGATGCCTCATGTAGGGATAAGACCTCAACAATCACTTGTTCTTAGCCTTTTGGTCATTTATGAGTCTATACATCAACTGTTTCTTAGTGCAAAAAGAAGCTTATCTGGCCAAGGCTGACACTGCATAAATTTCTGGAGCTTAATAATATGTTTAGAAGGTAAATTGACAGCATGCTTCTTTAGGAAAATGGTAGTAAGTCCCCCTCTCTCATAAGGCATAGGACTTCTTCAGCTTTGGGCAACTGATCCTGTTTATAGTATGAATTCTTTACTTCACTTGGACCTCAAATCCAATCAGAAAGCTGTTGTATACTCATATAAAAGTCATGCCACCTATGGTGACTGATATGTTGGCAGCACATAACAAACTAGACTGATCTGGAAAGAGAAAGTTCAACTGAGAAAATATCTCTATCATATTGGCCTATGGTAAACTCTAAATGCATTTTCCTGATTAATTAGAAGGTCTCAGCTCAGAAAAAGTGGTGTCATCCCTGGGTTGATGGATCTGCAATCTCTAAGAAGCAGGCTGAGCAAGCCATGAGGAACAATTCAGTACACAGGCTATCTCTATGGTCTGCTTCAGTTCCTGCTTCCAGGTTTCTGCACTGTTTGAGTTCCAGCCTTGGCTTCTCTTAGTGATGGACTGTGATTGGGACATATAATCCAAATAAACCCTTTTCTCCATTACATTTTCTCGGGTCATGGTATTTATTACAATAATACAAAACAGACTAAGAGAGCAAGCTTGGTCATATCTTGCCTGGAGAGTCAGTGTTTTGGTATACAAAGACCTCTGATGGCTTTTCTCTCCCCATGGTCTGTATAACACCCTTCTACAATAGAATAGCTAACTAATAGGGAGGAAGCTATTAGCTCACCTCCAGACTGATGTCTCCATGTCCTACAACTGAAGTATGTGGCATCTTCAGCAGCATGGCCTTGCTCTCTAGTTTTGGTAAACAGGCCAGAGTATGGGCAATAGTTTGATTTTCAAGCTTCTTTATCAACAGTCAGTCAAGATCAGAAATTAGAAACATTCAGTACCCAGGGATTGTGCATTTGGCAGCCTGTATTATCTTTAATTTCTAATAACAATAGTAAACCTGATTTTTAAAGAGACTGATTTCAGCGAAGGAATATCACTAATATACCAGCATCTACTAAAAATTCTAAGTCAGCCAGTCTTGCTTTGCCTGATATAGTGGTTACTATCCACATGTCCCTGTATGTATTTAAATCTGAATTACTCCAAATTTTTAAGACAAAATTTAGCTCCTTATATTCAAGTGCTCAGTAACAGATATAAAACATTTTCATCATGAAAGAAAATTCTATTGGTACTATGATCCAAAGGCAGAAATGAAGGCATGCCTGTGTTGTGGACATCCCCAAGTCTTATGTGATCCCAGGAGCTCATCATTTAATCTGACATTGTGAAGTAAAAAGATGATGATACATTGAATATCCAGAACCTATCAGGGGCCAACCTCATCACCAGAAATGGTTAACTATTGTTTTATCTCCTCTGTCATAAAAATATGCTTTCTTGTAAAATGAAATATGCTTCTCTTCTTCAAGAAATTAATACATAAAATAACATGTATCTATACAAAATCATGTAATGTATGCATTGTGTGATGACTAAGTGTCTTACGGTTTCCATTGCTATGAAGAGACACCATGACCACAGCAACTCTTATCAAGGAAAACATTTAACTGAAGTGATGGCTTACAGATTAGAGATTCAGTCCACTATCATCATGGCTGGGAGCATGGCAGCAGGCAGGTAGACATGATATTGGCTGCACCTTGATCAGAAGGCAACAAGAAATTGTCTCAAACATTGGGCACTATCTTGAGCATGGGAAAACCTCAAAGCCCACCCACACAGGGACACACTTCCTCTAACAAAATCATACCTAATTCAACAAAGCCACGCTTTTTAAAAGTGCCACTCTCTATGAGACTATGGTGGCCAGTGACATTCAAACTACCACAAGGAAATTAATATATCAACCAAACCAAGAAGCACTTATTATTTCTTTACGGCAATAACATTAAAAATTTTCTCTTTTAACTTAGTTTTGTTTGTTTGTTTTTACTTTGTTTTGATTCTTGAGACAGAATCTCATATAGGTGGTCTGTGACTTACTATGTAGCCAAGAATGGCCTTGAACTCCTGCCCTTTCTGCCTTCTCTCAAGTGTTAGGATTACAAGTATTCACAATTTTCATCCAGGGTGTATCATTATTATCTATAAAAGAATGTCTATCTAACTGTAATTATTCCAACTGTAACCTCATTGCAATCTAGGATCCGTTAACTTATCTTTCTTCAACTTTCCCACTTTTTTCTCCACCAGCTATCAGCCTCTGGTAACTCTGA
The DNA here is from genome assembly GCA_004025045.1 of Sigmodon hispidus. Taxonomy (NCBI): domain Eukaryota; kingdom Metazoa; phylum Chordata; class Mammalia; order Rodentia; family Cricetidae; genus Sigmodon; species Sigmodon hispidus. The sequence goes on along the minus strand of PVIH01003369.1, from coordinate 101,632 downwards.
TGAGTTTCCACTCAAAACTTATGGATCAGCTTTTATTGTGAGTTCATAGTTAAGTTTGAGCACACAGTGCTTGTATAGGCCCAGCTGGTTTAACACGGCATAACACCTACCAGGTCCAGCTATATTTCAAGCAGAACTTCATCCACACCTAAACTCATGTTCTGCTTTCAAACTACTCACAGTGCTGCATGCCCTTTCTAATCTACCCATCTTTCAAAGACCATTCCAGGGTTTATCTGGTACCAAGCCTTTCTCAGTCTCTGTCCTAGTTACTTTTTCTTTTCCAAGATGCTATAGCACTCATGATATTGCAAATGTAACATACTGTGTTGCTTTAAAAAGTAATAGGATTCACTAACCATGAGTTATAGTCTGCCTCTCCATTCCCATTCTTACTTAATTTGTCTTTAAACTGACATGTGAACTTTGTCCATCAAGATGAGAATATTGATGCTTTCCACCCCTGGAGAGATTTTCAATATTATTCTTGGAGAAAAGGCACCAGTTACTAGTATACAAATGTCACCCTGACCTATGGAATGGTAGTTTTCTAGACTTTCTATTACCCACTGAGGTTTTCTGTAGTAAGGGTCACTGTCCTGGTCATAACCCCCTCCCCCATAGCAGAAACCAGAACTCTAATTCTGTCTCTATTCTCCAAAATTGAGCTTAGTGAAGAATATTTCCAACACTTTTTGATTGATATGAGGCAATTTCTCCATTCTGCTTTGAAAAACTATAATGTTTTCAACAGCTCACGTTCCCCTTCCAGAGAGATTATTTTCTCCACTAGATTTCCTCACTTACCCAAACTCAGTGTCTGGTTGCTGTGTAAATGCACAAACTTTGCAAATCAACAATAGAACTTAGATTTCTTGGAAAATCATAATTTCGTCCCATCTCCTCCTACTCACTACCAACATTCCACACAAAATCTTCCTTCATTTCAAATAAGTGACAAATAAAGAAAAATTACCTGGGATGGATGCAATACATTTCTGGGTTCCTGGACACCTTTTTCCTGGACACTGTAATACCAACTACAAACATGGGCAGAAATTTCTGCTTCCAAAGACCCCCGGCTATGTACAAGTCTACTAGGTGAGACTGATTGATTTAATAAAGTGAAGGAAAAGACACAGAATGCTAACAAAGGGAGATGAGAACTTTCTTAAGGTTTGAGGCTCTCATGAAGGATTTTGAAGACAGTCCAAGAATGCCCAACCTTTTGACAATGTACCATATGATTCCATCTATAAACTTCATGTTCAAGAACCTTTGCCTTGTGCTATATTCATAGCTAGCCTAGGCTGTCTGTGGCCTCAGGTTCAATGTGTTCACCAGAAATGCTGGGATTTGTTTGGATTTGGCTGCTTTTCTGAAGTTGGATAAGACAGGCAAGAGTTTATCTAGGATTCAGAACAAGAACAAGGGTGATGGAGTGAGATTAGATATCTGGCAATACTGGAGAAGAACCAAATGGATCTTGACGAGCCACAAGTAAGAAAACTATAAAGGTGGTCCTTGAGGTTTTTCTCCCTTGCTGCCATCTTCCTGTCCTCCCTCCTTTCTCTTTCTTTCATTCACTGGATCCAACCCAAGGCTTTGTGCATGGCAGGTGAGTACCATAGCCCTTCTTACTGAAATTTTTAGCTGCCAAGTGATCTGAGAAGAAATGGTGCCTCGTATTAACTTTTCCTACATCTGTCTTCCCTCCCAGTAAGAACCTGAGTCAGTATTCACTCCTCAACTTTGCACAGCTTTTACTTCCTAGGTAGACAACTTTTGTTTCCTGTTAATGATGCTAGGCACTCTGAGTAGCACCTAATATTGTTTACTGTTTTAAACTTCTCAGCACATTCATTAAGGCGAGCACTAGACATTTAAGGTAGAATTCAGACATACCATCTTTCCTCAGAGCCAGCATTGCCATGCACAATGTAAGGGCCACACCAGCTAACATGTCAGTGCTGTACTAGGAGCTGAGGTAAATGTGAGCTGGTAAAGAAACACTTTTTTTCTGACACAAATGGTCAGCCAGGTTACTCTGAGATTGTCAACCTTCAGATAATTTTAGACATGATGTACAAACCTCCCAGATGAGCTCATAGGGTCAGAGGACCTTCTTTCCAGGGCATCTAGCTCTTAGGTAATAAAATCAGACTTCTTCAAGGAAGCCAAGAAGGGTCAGGCTTCATGGAGGTTCTGAAGAGACTCTTGGAAGCACAACATGAGCTGTGTAATTCCTCATTCCACAGTGGCAGGAGTGGAGTTAGTTCACAGCCCAGCAGATAAAATAAGTTCTGAAAGGTGAGGTTTTGGATCTGCGTCACTGCCTGGCTTCGCAGAATGGTGCTCTAAGTCATTTTCACTGAGACGGTGGGGCACACAGGATAGAACACCTCTCACCCTGCTGTGTAGCAATGCCTCTGCCCTGCTGTAAGTATTCACCCTGGTTTTCTGTTATCAGTATGTGAGTGGTGTGACAGCTCTCCCTGGGTTCTTAAAAACCACTGTCTTTTTAGGATGACCACTTGTGCCCTCATTCTGCTCCCAATAGAATCTCTCATCATTTAACAGTGAGGATCCCCCAGGCTCTGAGGAGTATGCTTGAACTTGGGTCTCCTAAACACTCCCAAGCCCCAGGGTGCCACTCTGTATGAATGACCTGCAGTAACTTCTGCAGACCCTCAATCTAAACACAAAAGCATCATCCAATGTTGCTGGGATAAGAACAGGCTAGATGATTACCTGATGCACTTTAACTATAAGAAGAAATGAAAGGTTCAAAACAGCAGCTTTCAGTTAAGATCAGAATTCTGCAGGTGGAAGCATTAAGATTAGAATTCCTTTCTCTCTCACTCTGAAAACCAATGAGGAATGGTTAGAATGTTAGCGTCAAAATGTCTTCCTGAGAGGATAAGCTATTTGGTTCTTTGTTTCTCCAAACAGCTAAATCTCTTGATGTTAATGCTTGTGCCTCTGGCAAATCAATCTGGCTGTGGTTTCTGGTCTGTCTGCTTCTATGCCAATGAAAAAGCTGAGAAGATCATTCTATAGAACACATACCTTTTTTTTCTTTCTTTCTTCTGTCAGAGTGTTGCCTGCCTGAAAACCTTGCTGAGTAATGATCTGGGGTCCTTGGAAAATAGCTTACCTACTGCTCTTTACACCTATGCTTATAGTAATGTGGAGTAACATAAAGGAGGAGCCTTAGGATTTTAGATACTTTTGATGAAGTGTGTCAAGAGTGTGCCTCCCCTTTGGAGTGATAAAAATATTTGAAGATTGTGTTGATAATTATAGTAACTTTAGACTTGGAAGATGAAAGGATTCCTGGTTCTCCATATACAGGCAGGGCTCTAGAGTAGAGGGCAGTTAAAATAGTGCAGGAATACTGGGCTATCTTTGAGAATGTTGCCTGTCTTAGGAAATGGGCCCATTAAAACTTGTTGGCAATCAAAGCCAGTGTGCTCAGGTGCTTATTTTGCAAAATTGAGGGCTGGTACTTATGAATCATAGAGGGTGAGTTTTAGGTACAAATTTATTATAGATTCTTAGGCCTGAGTTTACAAGGGAAAAAGGGAGCCATACTCATTCATTATACATGAAGTCAGACACAGAGCAGCAAAAGTTAGGGTCCTAGAGTACCAGAAAAATAATACTTAGGCTCTGGACATCATTATATTACCATCATAATCAGAGAGAGAGAGAGAGAGAGAATGCCTTCCTCACTCAGGACCCAACAGCACTTCATGGTGGCTCATAGGGAGTGTGTTGGGTGGTAAAAAAAAAAAATTCTGGGGATAAAAAATACATTATCTCATTAAAGGAATAATTATTCATCCCTCATCTTAAGCATAGCTGAAGATGGACCTACCTTCCTTGGTGGGGGGGGGTCCCTTGCTTAGATGATCAATTGTTCAAAGTCACCTTTGACTACAAAATGAATTTGGAGCCAGCCTGGGTTGCATGGGATGCTGTCTTAAATATGAATTTTAAAAAAGGAGGAGAAAAAAAAACAACCTGAACTCCTCACTAAAACAAATACCTGCAAATATCTAGAAGCACTCCTATGTACAACTACAGGTTCCAAGTGGTTACAGTGAGATGTCACAAGCACCAAGAGCTACAGTATTCTAGACAAATGCCAGGAATTACATCAGTGGGTTGCAACACCCCAAACCCAAAATGGCAAAGCTGCCATCCCCAAACAGAATAAGGACAACCAGAGACTTGCAGATTCAGTACCCGAGCATCCATTTAGAGAGCCCACAATGACCTCTGCAAACTCTCAGATGAAGGCTAAGAGGATGCTGGACTAGATATCCTTGGGGTAAAAAGTTTATTAGAAGACTAATATCAGATAGACAGACATATAGACAACAGCATGTCATAGGCTCTGAAGATAGGAGAAATGGAGATCTCTTCTTTCACCTTTCTAAAGATAGGGTGGGGAGCAAACTCCCATTCCACCATAGGCATCTGCAGCCTAAATCTCAGAAGCCCAGGCTGGAGGCAGAGAAGGGATGAAGAGCAAGGTGTATGGCCACCAATTTGCCCATCCTTCAGTCAAGCCTTCCTCCCCTCTCTGCACTAGAGTCAGCTCTTCTGCTTGGGGTCCTAAAAGGGCCTTTTTGGCCCTAGATGGGATCATCAGAGGCTCGTGGCTCACTCAACTTTGTGCAGCATAAAAGCTGCAAGATTCCCATGTGACTCCCAGTTGGACTGTTGGAAGGGTTCTGGTCAGAGTCTTCAGGTAGCACCAGACTGTGACCTTTGCTAGAAGTACCAGTTGCTTCCTCACTTCCACAGGACTTCAGTCTGTGAAAGGCAATGGAATCAATGCAGAATTGACATTCCCAGGGTCAGAGAAAGAGGGGAAATCATTCTGATCTTCCCAGTAATCCTGGCCTCTGTTTTGAGTCAGCCCTTGGATATAAATCTGAGAGATCCCTGGCACAGAGAAGTCTATTAACTAGAGATTCACAATGTCTAAACAGAATGCCTGTTGGTATTCTTGAGAGGGGAAGGGTTGCTGCAGGGACTGTGTCCTGCACACCCTCTAGATGTTGACATTACATTCTTACAACTATCCATTATGGAACAGGCTCTACGGTGGACAGGCCAGTTCAGCCCTTCATTCTCTGGAGATGGCTTGGTCTAAGTCCTTGATGGCTCCTTGGTCATCCTGACTTGGATTCATTTTTGCTGTCACATTGCTGCTTCTAGCCAGTTTCTTGAAGAAATGGCAAAACTTGGTGATGAAGCCTCAACTGAGATACCTTCTTAATTACTGGTTGATTTCTTTTTTTTTTTTTTTGATTTCTCAAAGGAACATGCCTTTTACTAAAATGTAAAATAAACATGAAATCAGAAAACCAAGAAAGTGCCATAAAGCAATCAAGAGAAAAGAAAATTAACATTTTAAAACCCTAGATTCTTAATTAAATTAAAAAGGGATCAACAAAAAGACTTCTAATTCTTGTTAAGTGGAGAACAAGCATAGATTTCTAATTATTTCCACATGACTTACATAAGAAATGACAGAAGAGAGTAAAAATTTTCCCTCATAAGCTAATATAAAAGCCAAAGGCTTTCAAGAATCTGTGTGTGTGTGTGTGTGTGTGTATGCATATGTTCATGGGTGTGTAGCTTGATAAAGATCAATATTTTAAACTTACTCACCAAAATTTCTACTTTTTTAGTATTTCACTTTTTTAATATTTATTTTTGTTTTATGTGCATTGGTGTTTTGCCTGCATGTATAACTGTGTCAGGGTGTCAGATCTTGGAATTACAGACAGTTGTTAGCTGCCATGTGGATGCTGGGAATTGAACTCAGGTCCTCCAGAAGAACAGTCAGTGCTCTTAACTGTAGAGCCATCTCTCCAGCCCCAGTATTTCATTTTTTAAAAAACTTAATATTAAATGTAGCACTAACTCAAAATTTTACAAACAGTGAACAAGGATCTAGCTTTTGTTTCCAAATATTTCACCAGGAAGATACTAAAGTTTTCCACATCACAACCAATCCGTGCAGTTGCCACCTCACAAATTTTTATCATGTAACAGCTCATAGCGGAAATCAAAATTCATCAACATCTGTGAGGGTATTAAAGCCAATAAATAGACTGTGCCTTAGTTAGGGTTTTTTGTTGCTGTGAAAAGATACCATGACCACAGAAACTCTTATAATGAGAACATTTTGAGGGGGCTCACTTACAGTTTCAGACATTCAGTCCATTATCATTGTGGTGGGGAGCATGCCAGCATGCAGCCAGACATGGTGCTGGAGTCCAATATCTTGCTGGACTGATAGCTGATAGTTCAACATATTGCAGGCAACAGGAAGCTGACTGAGACACTGGGCAGGATTTTGAGCATAGGAAACTTCTAAGCCCACCTCGACAATGACATACTTTCTTTAACAAAGCCATACCCATTCCAACAAAGCCACACTTCCTAATAGTGCCACTCCCTATGATATTATGGGGGTCAGTTTCACTCAAACTACTACAGACTGGCATCTTCTTTAATTCTTCCAAATGTCTCATGAGGGCGACCATGTTAATTCCATCTTACAAATGAAGAAAATAATAATTTTCAGAGTCATACAGCAAAAAAAGAAGATATGAAAAGGGCTATTGCTATTATTTAACAAACAAACTATTGACTTTCATAAAAACTGTAGTGAGCTCAGGATACATACACACTGTCAGTCACATGCACCCGAACCCTAGGCATTTTGACTTCTAAACCATTAATGCTTCTGCCTATTTAATGCCTATCATTTTTTAATAAGGCTCTTGAGATCTGAAAATAGCATTGATATGCAGAATCTGTAGAGATGGACAGATAATTACTGAAACACTGTGAAATGTATATCTGCCTATCCATCCATCAATCTACTGAGAGACATGTGTAGATATCACTTATGAAGAATCCCAAGGAAGAGAAGAATCCTGAGCCAGTCTCTTCTTAAAATTGACCCCAAGGATGTCACAGGTTGACAGAAGCAGTTTTATGACAGTTTCAGATTGACATTTACAGAAGCAGTCTGAGGTATTAGCAAAAAACATGCACACATCATCAGAGATTCAGGCATTCTGTAGGACCTACCAGCCAGGCAGAGGACTGTTAAAGATTGTATTTACCCTGTTCAGCCTAAGAAGTTGGCTGGGTGAGAATTGACTGTGGGTAGTTCTGTTCTCTGATATTCTAGGCTGATTTTATTAAGTATAAAAAATATCAATACTCACCTTTCATGGACACACCTTGCAGACATACAGCCAGGGTTTGCCACATAGTTAAAATGTCAGAGACACCATGCTCGTTTCACATTCAAGAGAATATTTGCTGACAGTAACTATAAGTTGTTTCTTTACACTCACCTTCTTAGATGCTATGGGAGATTTCTACCTCTGTGTATCTCTTTAATTCCACCTTCTGTTTCATACCAAAGTTCTAATGTCAGCAACCAATCCTGGAGTTTTCTTGCTTCCTGAAGATCAGAAAGCAACTTGCTTTCAGTCTCTACCTTTGCTTGCAGTTACCAGTAGAACAGTAATGCAGACTGTGTTTTGATATACCACCTCTCATTCTACAGAGATATATCCCTTGCACTCTCTAACTGGAGACTAGATCCAAAACTACTGTGGGTCATGTGTCAACCACATTCAGACTGTCAGCTGTGAATGTCCTTAGTTCTTGTCTGCACATCTTTTGGTCAAACCAGTGGGGAGGATATCTGTGACAAAGGTCAGGTACAAAATGGTGTCAGTGATTAACAACTAAAGCTTCTATTTGAGAAGGTACATGCAAGAGTTCTATGTTAAAAGGAAATTTTATTGAAATTATCAAATACCTTCTCACTTAAATACAGATATTTGAACTTGTTGACTTGGTGTTAGAAATTCATAAATAGGAAATCTCAACTCTATATGAACAAATGGGCCACACTTCTTGACAGAAAATCCCCATAGAAGCAGCGAGGAGAAGAAGAGAAGTCACAGACTCCATGTCTAAGTATCAGATGGTTTTTAGAGAGAGCTGAGCTGGTAATAAACAAGACAGCTGTGGATGAGTCAAATGTCTGGTTGACCATTCTCTCATTTCTCTCTCCGATGATATGATCCTTGTATGTTACTCTTGTTCACCACCATTCTCATCTTCCAGAAAGATTTTTTTTTCAGTATCTTATAGAGTGCTTTGTGAAGGTATAGATGCCTCCACTGGAGATTTTCAACTAGAAGCTAATCCTGGAAATCATCAGGAAGCTTTATAGCATGAAGTAGGGAGCTCATTCTGGGAAATAGTGCCAGGGCTGTTAACAGGTGAAACCCTAAACCCAACCACCATTTGTCAGCCAAAGGCTACACACAGATTACCATGTGTGCTCCCATGTGATTCTAATTGAATGGATTCTATATGATGTTTTTTGATATATGACTAATGGTTAATATTTCTGTATGTATTGGATTACTTCCATATATGAACTTTAAATATATCCTAAATGTATCAAATGATAAACGATGCATGATCAAGTATTACATCTGAGTTCATTTAAGCATTATTAATGGTAATAGATCATGAATAAGCCTATAGCTCTCCAAGAGAATTAACAAATGTGGATGCTGAAAAAGATCCCATTAAGTCTTGTTCTCTTGGCAACTGGCACAATTAGGCACAAATTAATTAGATAATGATTTTTCAAAGCTCTAAATCATCTAATGCTAATTCAGAAGGTAAAGATTACAATTACACAGGGCCCCCATATAAATGAAAAGTATGGCTTACCCTATTACAGTGCATTTGAAAGATATTCTTTCTTCAATAAAGAAGAAACCAGTTGGGAGGGTTATTTGTAAAATCTTAAAACTTACAAGCTGAAAACAGGGCTTTGGACTAGGTCCTTGGGAGCCACACTATATAAACATATTCCATTATCCATTTCATTTACATCAATGATGTTTAGTTTTATTTATTTATGGGTGTCTATATGAGTGCATGTGCACATGTAGATGTGGAGGACATTTTTGTGCATGAACATGGAGGCCAGAAAGACGGTGTCCTTTTCCGTTGCTCTATACATGTATCTCTGAGGTAGGGTCTTTTCCTGAATTTGGGGCTGGAGCTTCTGATAGGCAAGTTCCAGGGATCCATCCTATCTCTTCTGGTTCTGAACTGGAGTTTAGGCTTTTATGAGGCTAAATCCAACCACTATTTGTCAGCCAATGGCTATATACAGACTGCAGCTTGATACATGAATGCTTGGGCCTGAACCCTGATCTTCAAAAATTTGATACAAGCACTCTTAAATTATGAGTCATCTCTCTACCCTTCTTTCATTTATTTCTATTGTCACTGGAGTTTGTATTATTTACGTGTCCATTTATCTACTACCCATCTTTCACTGTATTCCTGACACCTGAAAACCACATTTTTGTCTTCAGAGTTGACTGCTATAAACTTTATGCCTAATATAATATGAGACACTAAGTTGGCATTCAACAAATATTTCCAGAATGTAGGAAAGATAAATAGTGCAAGTAAAAGTATGACTCCTCTTGGTAACTGATTATTGCAGGCTTTTAAAGTGAAGCTTTGGTTTGTGTCTGTGCCACAGAACTCACTCTGGCGCAGTGCCAGGCTTCTTTGCATGTTCATGTGCTTTTTGCTTGGAGAGTAGTATGACCTGTGATGAAAAGCAACTTCAGATTTTCTTCCTTTGCTTAGCTTCATATGTCCTCATGACTGACACTTCATAAGGTCAAAATTAAGTATTAACACTTTTATAAGATCCTTTAATTCTGGGGATTTTATGAAGTAAAAATGAAGTAACTAGTGATTTTCTTTTTTTCTTCTGTGGGTATAGTGGGTGCTTGTTGTCCCCCCCACCCGTGTGTGTGTGTGTGTGTGTGTGTGTGTGTGTGTGTGTGTGTGTGCACATTTGCAGATGCTCATGTCTATAGGATCACATGAATGTCTAGGTATGTGGAGGCCAGGGATCTACAATCATTATCCACCTTATTTTTTGAGATAGGGTCTCATACTTAACCTACAGATCACTGATTTAACTAGACATGTTGGCCAATGAGCTCCAGAGGCCTATCTGCCTGGCTTCTCTCCACAAAATAGGACAACAGATGACAACCATCATTGCATGCACCTTTTACATGGGATTAGGGGGTCCAAACATACATCCTCATGCTTATATGGCAAGTGACTGAGCAAACATCTGCCTAGACAGTAACTCGTAATTTTAATAAGTGTTTATATGACTAAAATTCAAAGAACTATAGTTTCATCAGCAGTGTAAAAAACAGGGTGGGGGGACGACTAGATGAGATACTTGGAGCTGTATTGCATCATCAGCCATTGTGATAGGTGACAAGCAAGAATCAGAACTGTGAGAAGGGCAAGATGTGACTCCCAGACACAGACATCAGAGGTGGGAAGGAGTGGGATACGGAGGGAGGTTAGAGAGAAGATGAATTTTGAATTTCCATAAGAGTTTGCCTTCTACAAGACTGGCATTTAGGGGTGACAAGTCACAGTGGGGAGCTAGTCAACCCCTAGCCTTGTTTTCCCCATCTCTAAGACTATGATGCTCATGTTTGATGTGGAAGATCCGAGAGAGTTTGAGAAATGAATCTACGGTCATGGATGTCCATCAATGCTGTGCTTGAAAAATACTGACACAGGATATTATTGTATGAGTTAGAAACAGTCTTTTCAAGTGAGCATCAGTGAAGAGTATCCTATCAGAGGGAAGAAAAGCCACACAATCAACACATGCTAGAGAGGGGGAGGGGCCAGGGAGCTTTTACAGTGAAAACCTGGGAGGAGGGGGTAATGGGGGTAACATGTGATAGCTGTCTAGTATCTAAGTGTAGAGTTTATGCCTGATTAGCTTTCCTTTTTTCCTTTCTTTATGTTTCAGACAAAAATGACCAGGGAAGTACCATAAATATTTGATTCATGAGTTTATTCTACCTAGGAGATCCTTTAAGCCAAAGGGTTTCATGTAGTTCATTTTATTCTCCTCACAGCCGATCTATTTAAAGACATTTTCTCATTGTGTTAATGTCTCTGAATTTAATTCTGAGTCCTGGATATATATCAATGTAAATGTGATTCAGTAGGACAAGACTTCCTTTCAAAGTATTAAGAGCAAGATGTAGAGACTCTGTCTCATTTCTCAGCCTGGTATCCCCTAAGCAGGAAGTTGCAAAAGAGCAGGAACCATTCAATCTTGGTCAGTAACATTTCCTCAGCACAAAGACTAGAACATGGTATGTAGCAGGCACATACCTGTTAAATTAGTAAATGAACAAAGGCATGAAAAGCCTCTGATCCAAATGTCTGTGGCACCTGTGGCTTACAACATCCAGGAATTTAGCAAACTGATTTCACAGTGAGCCATCCTGGGTTGAAGTGAGCACAAAAGGCATGTGGGATATAGACCATGGTTCTCCTTAGCAAAAAGAACTGTCTGTGCCACTGTCTTAGTGAAATGCACTTGGCTTTCCCCACTGCTTGGAGAACTCTTACTTATTCCTTAGGCATCCATTCTGAAAAGGAAAACACAGCAGGGAATGGGCTTTTATCTAGGGTACCCATACAGTCAGCTGCCTTGAGGACTTTGGAAAAGAGAAAATTTAAATAGCTTGGTAGTTTTTCTCCCTTTAAGTCTTTGGTACAAAGCCGGCTAGAAGGATGATGCTGCTATGATTAGTTTAAACAATGTTACACTCATTAAGAGAGGTTAGACTAAGACATTGTGCAAATCTCACATTGTTTTTCTAAACACAATTTAAAATATGTTATAAATATATTTTGTTATTATTTCTTCTAAGCATGTTCCTTAGAAATATACCACAAAGATAGGAAACTATAGAATATCCTTTATTTATGAATTTATCAAGATTGATTTAGCTATTCTGTGTATCATGGACATTCACATTGTTCTGGAAATGTTGCTATGAGAAGCAAAGACTGAATTTCCTTTGCATGCCCACTGGAATCATGTGTTAAGAGTTTCCTGAAAGTGTAAACATAAATATAAGATGAGCAATTGCTAAGAAATACTAAAATTTCCAAAGTATTTTCAACTTATATTCTACAAACACTCTATGTGAATTTCCATATATATACTAATACTTGATATCTTCTGACATGATTTTTGAGAAACTGAAATATATTATAATTTATACTTAAATGTTTCAGTATTTCCTTCCATGGTACAAAGGAAAATACTAATAAATACTTTTAGTTTTGAGGGCATTTAATTTTTAACTATCAAAATTATTTAAAGATAATAATAATATCAAGATTATTTAAAGAAAATAATAAAAGTCATACATATCCAGATTGGCTTTAATTAATGTGAATGTCAAGATTCTGGTTAAAGGGCATAACTAAATGACCAGTTCACAGGAAGGATTTACCTGAAAGGTCTCCAACAAATGCCTCAAAACATAGCAAATTCTCTCCTACCCATAGAAATAGAACAAAGGTAAAAAAAAGTTGTTCAGGGTGTCATTCACAACTCCATTTCAAATCTAGTTTACAGTTTCTGCTCTGGGCTCATTGCTGACCCCTGTCTCTGGAGGAGGAGCCTGGCTAAGACTCCCAGCAGGGTTTGGGAAGGTACTACGATTTTCTCATCTACAAGATGGAGAAGAGAATAATTCTGTAAGTGTCTCGTGAATATCTATTTATTAATAGATGTAAGGTTAATAAGTAGTGACCCAGCACCCTATTAGCACTCATGAACTGTGAGCTCCATATGGATCAATGTCATTAGCTAACATTAACCTTTTTTGGCTTATTTTTTATTTTATTTTTCACTTATTTATTTTTTTATTCTCATTTTTCATTGTAGAAATATATATTTCCAGAAATTGTAAATTCAGGTATTATTTTGGCTTTATTTGTTTCTGGGGGCTTTTGGTTTTGTTTTATTTTGTTCTTTCTTATGTGTAGTGTTTTATTCAATTCTCTTACAAAAGAGACATTTAGTCATTGTTAGTCTATAAATCATTAGAAATATAATTATGTGTATAAAATTATAAGTCATCCTAAACCTCCATCTCAATGGTATCAAGTACATTTATTTGAATCTAGTAGCTTTCTCAAATAATCTCTTGGACTTGAGAAAACTATATAATCTTTAGATCACTTTAAAGAACAAAATAAACTCACCAAAAGTGCTTTGATAACATGATTATCCTAACAGTAAACTAAACAGAAGTCCAGAGAACACACGAGGGTAGCCGAGAGCCCGCATCCTGCTCCTCGGAAGTCCAGAGAAGACCTGGGGTTAGCCGAGAGTGCACATGCGGCTCCTCTTAGGACCACAAACAGGACATAAAGAAATAGAAAAGTCAGTGCTACTAATAAACACATGAGGGGAGGGAGCATCAACTGGTGAAATAGCTGATGCATTCCTGAACTCAGAATGTAGACTAACTTTGTGACTGGCCGAATGCAGGAGCACAAACCAAAGCACAGCGATGCAGAGTTTGTCAGAAAGAATAGGAGAGGTCGACAGGGCAGACGCGGAGGACAAGAGGACATGAAATGGGGAGTAGAGAGAAAGAGGGGTTGGGAAGAAAGGTTAACTGTGGCTCTGAGATACTGACACCACCCTCTTATACTACTGTGTATGAAATGAACAAAACACAACCAGATATTCACCTCAGGACAAATAAACAGTAAAAATAACAGCATCTATTTCATGTGGGTTTCCTTATATAATGTCCTTAGACTCAGAGCTCCAAAAGAAACAGAGTCTAAAAGAAGTATTTCTGTGCTTTCAAATGGGAGTGAAAGAAAGTGGGAAGCAGACTTGAGCAAACCAAGAAGGCAACAACGTCATTGCAGAATACCAAATACCTCAGACAACCCTAGAGGATACTTAGAAGCTGAGTTGGTCCTTTAGATATTTCTAGAACTGAGCAATGAGGCCAGCTCATTTTCTAGTCCCACCCCACCTCACACGGAGGTTCTTGGTGATCCATCACTATACAGCTCACCCAAGGAGGGGGCTGATACCATCCTCAAGGATGGACTCTAAAAGCAACAACTGGAACAGCAGACAGGGCAGGCAGGGATAGGCCTCTCTGTGGGGAGAAGGGTTGAGGGGCTCCAGGCAGCATGTAAGTAGCACCCCCAAAATTTCAGAAGCCATTCCCTCTATCAGTAAAGCAAGGAAGTGATGACAAACTGCTGTAATAAAAAAGCAATGAGAAGAAAAATATGTAATACATAGTGTTTGCCAAGTAAAACATACTCCCCAGACGTGTGTGTAAGGCAAGAAATCTGAAGTGAGCAACAAAGGAAGATGGAACTTAAAAAAAAAAAAAAAGACAAGATAGAGTTTAAATTAAGAACACCAGTGTTAGGGAAAGAGGAAAAAAAGAAGAGAGATAAATATTAATAGAATAGAACTTACAGAAATGACGGGAAGTCACAGGCTAAACAATTTTGACACAAGCAACAATCCATTGCTGGACGCTTGTCTGCTTATAACATCTACTAACACATTAATCTCTTTAATATTAAAGAGAAGATTCTAAAGCTGTGTGCAGAGGAGTCAGGGACACACAGGAAGGCGATACACAGACTGAGCAGTTTTGTCAGCAGCAACACATCTCAAAGAAAAGTGACCTTTGACCTAAACTTTTAACCCAGACAGCATACAAATCCACAATGAGCTCAAAATAAAACATTTTTAGATATTTAAAAAATGGGGAAAAATGTTTTTTGTTGTTGTTTTGTTTTTTAAGATTGGGAGTTCCTTAAATATGTGTGCCATGAAAATGTAAGGATACGACTCATAAAAGAGATCAATGAAAAGTCAGGATCCAACCTAAAAATGGGAGATTGGCAGGCCTGAACTGATGCAGGAAGTCCAACATTGGTGTACTTGATTTAAACTGCTTCATCATGGTTGTTTTAATTCTATCTCTCTCTTTCTTGCTCAACTACGATTCCTTGCTTTACACACACATACACAAACAAACACACACACACACACACACACACATACACACACATACACACGCCCTGGCAAACACTTCATGTATTAAACTTTTTTCTTTTTTCTCATTGCTTGTATTACACTTAAATTTGTTATTTACTATAAATGCAGAAGGGAGACCTTCTACCAAGAAAGTAGTTCCTGGCTTAGAGAGCATTTCTACTAAAAGCTGTTAAACAAGAGTGCAGAGATGAACCATTTTTTTTTCTTTTAACATATTTTTTAATGCAAAACAACAGGGTGAAAACTCCAAACTGTGATGTAAAGAAAAAACCAAGTCATTGATGAAAGGTGGATTGCTTTAATCGACAAAAATAAATGCACTTTATCGATTTTAAACTTTTAGCCAACCCTCTAGACAAAGCACAGGGCATTTAATTAAGGTTACAAAGAAGAATGGAAAGGTTGAAAAGTGAACAGCAAAGGTGAAGCTAAGAAAAGCATTTGGTGTCACAAGAAAAAAGGGACAAAATATGGCCTTCTCATAACCTCCAGAATCATGTAGGCAGTCAGGAGATGCTACCCAGTTAGTGACTAACTCAGAAACAGAATCTCCAGAGTATTAAAACATGAATTTAACTAACAGAGAATCTAAAAGTCAACTGCTTTAAGTACATGAAATGGAGGAGAGTCTCAAATTATTATAATAGATAAAATGCACATCAGAAAATCTACAACTAGTATTTGAAGTTGATTAATGACATATTGTTTAAAAATATAGCATCAACTTTAGAAGAACACAAGTATAAATTTTATAAAGTACACAATTTTAGCATACCGTTTGGAATTGGTTGAAGTGGGCCAGTAGACAATTGCTTATAAATCCTGTTGCATCCATTTGACCAGGACAGCTAGGGAAAGATAATAGATGCTGAGTTGCGGAGGTGAATATGTAGATGAATGTATGGGTAGGAAGATGATATATAGCAAGATGGAAATCAGAACAAAAAAACTGGGAAAACACTACAATTTGATCAGTTTCATATCCATTTTGTAATTATTATGAGCCACTTTTGATCCAAAAATTAAAAGTAAGAACTTACTGCTATCACTAAATCATAGCTCTCATGGGAAACAACTCAAGATAACTATTCACTGAGCACTTCTTGTGATCTAGAAACAAGGGTCATTTCTGCACAGACACAGATATGAATTCACCACAGGACCTGCCTTCGAACGCACTTGCCAATTATTTACAAAGAGAATACCAAGTTCACAGTAAGTAAAGTGAAAATTAAAGTGTGTATTTAGAGCCAACTTACAAAGGACAATAATAAAGGCATGAAGAGGCAGGACAGGTTGGCTGCATGACAGAGAGCGATCAGACTGGGACTGATTTAGATTTGTCTTCCCTGCTGACTAGATTTGAGAGAGCTATATAAGTTTCCAGCAGAGAAAAGGCATCAACACTCTGACCTAACTATAAACCCTACAAACTATCAGACCAATATGACAGACAACATGTAATAATGATACCACTGGTATGAATTTGATGGCCACTCCACAGGAAGTAAAAAAAGAAAGAGTGAAGTGGTTGCCTTTGCTTGCATACCCACTGGTGACATCCCATTTGGTGATATTTAATCAATGTGTATTTAATAATATCAGTCTGGAATATCAGAGAACAGAATCACCCACAGTGTAGCCATGAAGGTTGGAAAGTAGTGGCCCACACCTTTAATCCCATCACTCAGAAGACAGAGATCTTTCTGTATTTCTCTGAGTTCAAGACCTAACAGCTAAACAGTAGAGCTCACACCTGGGGGAAGAAGATATATATAAGGCAGGAGAAAGAAGAAATGTAAACTTTGTGTAGAAGTGACCAGTTAGGCTGAGGACTCACAGAAATCCAGAAAGATCTCTATTTCTCCTGAATGATAGGATTAAAGGTATGAGTCACCACTCACTGGCCTTCATGGCTTGACTATGGGTGATTCTGTTCTCTTATATTCCAGGCTGATTTTAATAAGTATACAATATATCACCACAACCTCTATCTCAAGTTCCAATACAATGGTTACATAGTCTTGGTTCAACCAGATGGGTCATAAACAAACCCAAAAGTCATCAAGCTGGAGAAGTAATTGGTGTGAGAGGTAAATAAAAGAGACTAAGAGAGTAGGAAAAATAATAAATATTGCACAAACTCTAGTTAGTATATAATGAAAACTCAGAGCCAGATATTGGGGAAAAGCTGAAATATCCGAAATAAACCACAGCCCCCAAAGGGAAAGAACACATCTGGGGAAGCTGGAAAACCCTCCTCTCTTGCTCCACCCAGCTCCCTTAACCTCCTCTTTTCATATTCCTAAAACTAGAACTAAAGGAGTGGGCCACCCCTCCCCGACCTGGCTTGGCTCTGTGGTTGGCTCTGATATTACAGATTAATTTTATTAAACATATCACCACATATAAAAATGCATTATATACATGCATGAAATTGCCAAAGAGGCAAACCTTCAAGAAAGAAGAAAAAAAAAGGAAGAAAGCAATAAAGAGAGAAACAAAGGGGCAAAGGAAAGAAGGAGAGAGATGTTTCCCAGCCATAGCAAATTTGTTCATTTCAGCGCTACAAGCACTTGGGAAGCTCCAGCATTTAGAATGGATTGTGCCCACATTTTCTTTCCTACTTTGCCTCCTCTGCACCCAGAGCAAGGCACGTAGATCATGTTGAAGTTTTAAGCCATTATTGGAATTAAAATATAGCCTGCCACAAAGCACTTACCTATAACAGTACTGCTGGTAGCCACAGGACATGATGGTGAAGGTAGACAAAGTGGCCCATTACATATGGCAGAAAGAAGCTATTTAAAAGGCCTTCTCTGAGGAAAGGCCTTCAGATTAAATAGTTAAAGTCTAACTTCTGTTTAAAGGGCAGATGTTTCTTGGACATATTTCAGTATTTGTGCTGCAGTTTAATGTGTAAAATGAAATGAGGAGCTGTGCAGTAATGGCAAATTTTAATTTAAGCATTTGAAATCATGCTTCACCTCTTACATCATTTTCTACATGAATAATTCCCTGTACTTATGACGTGAAAGTAAGCTCAGCTAGAATTGCTTGTTAAGACAGTTATGAATAACACCAGTCAGCAAAAAGTATAAAAACCAAGGACACTCCAAACTGATTGATGAGGCCATCAGCATTAACCTATTAAGGATTCTAAAAATAAGTCTATTAACGTTGTCAGCATCTATTTTTTCCACTCTCTTTCCAACAAATTCACAGCAACAAAAGAAATGACAAAAAAATTCCACATGAAAGTGGCAGTCCAAGGTAACACCATCTAACTGCTTTATAATATTATGCAATTATTTTACGGTAATCAAAAAGCACCTTAATTTGTATATTTAAATGTTTCTCCTTTACACACAAAATCAAAGTGTCCTTGGAGTACATACTTTGATTTGAATATTTGGGTTCAAAACAAAAGCTCAAATATTAAATTAGTAATATATCTTTTAAAAAGCCCAATATAGGACACAAATTTTCCCCAAAGGCTCCTAAGAGATCAAAACATAAAATATGCGAATCTGTGGCCAAGTAGTATAGGTTAAGAACAGTTGGAACAGAAAACTGTGAGCTACAAAGGATACAAGGTTATTTGCCTATGGTGGAAAAGCTATTAAATTCCTTAGCATTTCCAAACTCAAAGTTCCTTCTCTGTGAGTTAAGGATAATATCTACTTAACAAGTGACTGGTTGGCTGAGCAATTTTATGTGAAACATGTATCACAGCACCTGGGCACATGTAGACAATAAAGGTCAGTAATTTCTTAGCTGCTATGATTTCATAAAGAAGAAACATTTGATGCCCTGTAAGGTGTAAGAGATTATTGGTGTAAAGTGACCTGAAATGGCCCATCTGCCAAACAGGTTAAGGCTACTTGCTGATTCAACAAAGGATTCAAAGTGTTCTAGACAGAAGCCACAAAAGATGAGCTAATGTCCATTCCTGTAAGAAATTCAAAAAGGAGCCACCAAAGGAAACAACAAATTTGTGGATCGTGGATCTTGTGGTTAGTGTGAGCAACTGGAGAGACTTCCAAAGGGGATGATGACGTGTAGCATGAACATACATAGAAATAACATCAAGATACACCTGGATGGGAAGGGAAAAATCTACTTGAAGAATAACTGCATGCAAAGTTATTTCTCAGATATTAAGGAAATTGGAACTTGAAAAAGAGACAAAGTTTTTCTTTTATCTTCATTTAATTTGAACAAGTAAAGTGCTTCCAGAATGGAGAAAGAGGTAAAGTTATATATTTGGAAAGTCTACCAACTTTTATACCAAAGCCACACAATTTTCTACCCCAAAAGAAAATATAAATTTAATGCAAACTGAATTTCAATAGAACTAAGCTTTTAAAATTTAAAATATGCCCTCAAAAATGTGGCACTATAAGCCACAGATAAGTAGAAAATAATTACATATTATGTATAGGATAAAGAACATATCCAGAAAATATAAAAAATATTCCTAATTCAATATTAAGATAAATGGTCAGCATTTATTAATTGACAAAATATTTAAATAACTACTTCACCAAAATAGACATAAGAAAGGCCAATAAGCACATAAAAATGTTCAATAGTATATGTCATGAAAAAATGCAAATTAAAGCTGTGAGATATTGTCTCAGTTTGGGTTATTATTGCTATTATAAAACACTATGACCAAAAGCAACTGGGGAGAAAGAAGTTCACTTGGCTTATGCTTCCACATCCGTAGTCCAACACTCAAGGAAACCAGGATAAGCACTTACATAGGAACCTGGAGGCAGGAGCTGATGCAGAGGCCATGGAGGGGTGCTGCTTACTGGCTTGCTCCTCGTGGCTTGCTCAGCTGCTTTCTCATAGAACCAGGACCACCAGCCCAGATCTGACACCATCCACCATAGGCTGAGCACTCCCCCATCAATTGCTAATTAAGAAAATGCTCTATAGGCTTGCCTACAGCCCACTTTTATGGAGGCATTTTCTCATTTCGGATCCCTATTCTCAGATGACTGCAGCCCATGTCAAGTTTGCATGAAATTAGCCAGCACAACTGACCCCTTGGTCACCTTGATACTCTATACTTTTTAAAATTTTATTTTTTTGTTTTTTATCCCCAAGATATTAGTATTACAAATATTAAACATATTTTAAATTTAAAATGTTCAGTCTTTACCAACTCAAGTTCAGTCTTTAAAAATTCAATTTCTTTTTAAAAAATTTAAGTTCTCTCAGCTATGAGTTTCATTCAAATAAAAAAATAAATACTTTCTCACTTCAAGACAAAAGAACAAGGAAATAGTTACAATATGAAGAAAGCAAAGCTAAACCCTGACAATGTAAATAATTCAATGGCCGGTATCTGGAACTCACAGTTTTTTGGGCAGCTCCACCCTCTGCAACACACACATCTTGTCTTCTCTGCTCCAGCTGGCTCTACTTCCCAGCTACTGTTATTCTTGGCAGTCCTCTCCTGGTGCTGGCATCTCCAAAATGCTGGGGTCTCTTGCTGCAACTGGGCTGAACTTTCACCAGTAGCCTTGCCTGGGTTCTCTTCATAGTGCCAAGCCTAAATAGCTCTCCAAGACCCCTTCATGCCTTCAAAACCAGCACCATCTGGGAGACTCTTACCCATGACCATGTTTGGCTGCCAGCACAAGGTACAGCCTTGGGAGCCTCTGGAGCACAGATTCTGTGTGCTGACTCTGAGGAAACACTTCCCAGAAGACTTCACATCTTCTTAATCACGGCTTATTCTTTAGTCCCAGCTGACCAGCATCCATTGTCTCATCAAAATGAAGATTTTACTTTTGGTCTTTTATTAATCACAGCTGATTCTTTAGCCTCAGTTGACCAGAACCACAGAATCTTAATTCAAAATAACAAACGGCTCCAATAGAGTCTTTAAATTCCCTCTGAAACTCCACAAGTCAGGCCTCCACTGTGTACCTGACTGCTCTCGCATTCTTATCTTCCAAGCTCCTGCAGAGCAACCCAGTGAGCTCTCAACACTCAGTGTGTTCCAGCCCAAAGTTACAAAGCTCTTCCACAGTCCTCCCAAAACCAATGTTAAATTCTGTTGGAGTCAGATTCATCTTAGACATATTCCACTATCCCAGCACCAATCTTGGTCTTAGTTAGTGTCACTATTGCTATGATAAAACACCATGTATGACCAAAGCCAATTGGAGGAAAGGGCTTGATTGGCTTATACTTCTGTATCCATAGTCCATCAAAGCAAAATAAGGACAAGAACTCGAATACAATGGTGTCACAGAGGCAAAGGTTGATACAGAGGACATGGGAGGTGTTGTTTACTGGCTTGCTACCCAAAGCCTGCTCAGCCTGCTTTCTTATAGGACCAAGGACCACCAGCCCAAGGTTGGCCCCACCCACAGTGGTCTGGGGCTGCCTACATCAATCACTAACTAAGAATATGCCCTACAGCTCAATTTTGTGGGGGCATTTTCTCAATTGTGATTCCCTCTGCTCAGATGACTCTAGCTTGTGTCAAACTGACATGAAATTAGTGAGCATAGATGTCATTGTTAGGATCATATTAAACACAGACAGTAACCAGTGTTTTCAAGTGTATAGAAAAACATGCAAGAAGGAGGGGAAATTTAATTATGACATATTGGGGGGTAGAAATACAAAATAGTACAGCTACTTTAGAAAAGAGTTCTTTAAACTTTAGAAAAGGCTTAAACTATAAAACAGATTTATACAGCACACATATTCTACTCCAGATTCTAACCAGGAGAGTTAAAAAACAAAACAAAATGTGTGTCCTACATGGTTTTGTCAAATTGACACAGCCTAGAGTCACTTGAGAAGACAGTCTTATTGAAAGATTTCTGAGTTTGGCCTGTAGCAAGTCTGCAGGGTTAATAGTCTTAACCAAAGGAGTAGACCCCAGCCCACCATTACTTGAGCAGATTGTCCTGTGCTATATAAGAAAGCTAATCAACCACAAGACTGCAGGAGAGCCAGAGATTGATCCTGAAAGCAGCATTGCCCCATGATTTCTGTTAGAGTTTCTTCTCTGATGCCCCTCAGTATATTGACTATGACCTGGACGTAGAAGCCAATAAAGCTCCTTCTCCCTTAAGTTTCTGTTGGTCAGAGTCTCTCATCACAACAAGAAGGAAATTAAAATACCACCCACAGACTTGCCATTCAAGTATTCATTAGAGCACTATTCATAATAACCCCAAACTAGGAGCAGCCCAAATGTCCAGCTATAACTGATGACTAAAGGTAATATATCAATGTAATGGTGATTTCCAACATAAAGAAATAAAGCACTGAAATGCACTGCAACATGAATACGTTTTACAAACAACATACTGCTGCAAGTGCACCCGATTAAAAACTGTATTTTTTCAGTACCATTTAAATACATTATCCAGGAAATTGATCTATTGAAATAGAAGATAAATTTGTGGCTTCCAGGGACAACAGTACAAACAAAGAAAGAATAGGAAGGGCACACAGAAGGGATCTTTTTAGTTAGAAGAAATTATATTGTAGTTAAGTCTGCACAATTCTGAATTTATCAAAAGTCTTAATCATGGACTCAAAATGGGCACAACACATAAACTTTACCCCAGTAAATCTACTTATAAACAAGTAAGTAATTTGACAACATTACGAGACATGTACAACCAGTGAGAAACTTTCATTTTCTAGGGATGCCAGCTGAGGTATTTGAGGGGAACAGATTATATTCCTGAGCACCTGACAAGGATGAGCAGAAGATGCAAATACAGGGATTAGACTATGAAAACTAAGACTGTACCCAAGATTTCAGACTTTTCACTTGGAGTTACTATATCCTAATCCCATAGAGTTCTATGTGCTCAAATTGTGAGTGGTGACTGAAAGGGGTCTCTCCAAGTATCAGGTAGATAAGAAAGAAGCAACACTTAAAAAACCTGGTTCAGAATGACTTTGTCTAATCCCAAGTAGTTTATTCCTAATAAAATAAAACAGTATAATTAGAAAAAAAAGTTTTCTGGCATAACACAATCCCCAGTGAATAAGGAAGCACAATTACATCAAAATTTGGCTCCAGGTACAAGTCATTTCTTCCAAGAAGATGGGTTTTAGACATGAGCTGCATGTACTAGCTTCAGGGCCAACATAAGAATCTGGCCTGGTCTTTGTCATACAGATAGCTTGAAGGTCATTTTGGCTATTATCGACCTCTGGTTCCTGGTTGTGGGAGCTTGGATGAGTCCTAGCTGTAAGGGTTATTACTAGTCACTTCTGGTCCTAGGTGGAGAAGCCTGATGTGGTTTTGCCCACCAGACAACACAGATCATCAGGCTATTAATCACTTCTAACTCCCAGCTTTCTTGGTGGAAGAACAATTTTTTTTTAATCTTTCCCACTAGAAAGACAATCTGTGTGCTTATCATTCCTGGTTTCCTGGGAGCTCTGTGATCAAAAGACTTCATACCATGATCCCAACATCTCCTTCCTTCTAATTTTTTAAGGAAAAAACATGGCTGTAATAGAGGGCAAGGTTGAATACATTGCCTCTGTAGCTAGTCTAACTATATAGGGAAGCATAAGAGAATTATAACAATAGCTAACAGAGAACCAAGAAAAAGGGAAAGCCATCTTAACCAGGACGACCATTCAAAGGTCTCTAGAGAGAGCTTGTCTGTCTCTTTATGTAAATCACTAATGTGATCATCATTCTTATGGGAAAAATCTGACATGTTAAAGCAACACATGCGCAGAAATTGTTGAAAGCCAAGATAATGATTGAGCAACAAATAATCTGTTGGAGCTCTATTTTGTAAAAGTGTGGTTGCCAATTCACCTGTTCCTAGATTGATTTCTGCTAATATTTTTGCTGTAATACTAGGTTATTTTGGGGATTTTTTTTGTATCCCAGAAACTATTCCTGTAGTAGCAATAAAAGTAATGGAGTGGTTGCAACAGTTGCAACAGGATCCAATAAATGCAAAGAATCATCACAATTTTCAGGAATCATGCTCTTAATGTTATTGATTGACTGATTGCAAAGATTTACTGAGAAAAATGGGTGTAAAACAGCCTTTTCCACATAAACGGTTATAATCTGCAAGAAGGGTAGTACAAGTAGCATTTAAACACACACACACACACACACAAATGTCTTTCTGAAAGGCAATTGTTTACCAGAGGGAAGAGTGTGAACAGAAGTGGAATTTCAATAAGAAGGGATGGAAAGATAAAAGTACATTCAAAGCATAAGCAATGTGATAAAAAAAAAAACACCATTGACAAGAATATTGGGGGAGCCTTATGGATATAGGTACAAGTGAATTCTATATTGTCCTGTTGTTTGTGCATAGTGTCTATGAGTGATTCCAATGCCAAATAAATTTCTTTTCAAGAACCTGGGAATAGAAGCATCTCTTCTGATACAAAGGTTGCTCCTATTGACTGCCAAGAACCAAATGACACCAGAAATTATTTTCTAAACCATTGGCAATAGTGTGGCTCAGCAAAAGTAAGGTGAGAAGTAAATCTAATAAAATGATAGAGTAAAAGAAATTATGTTAATATGGAAATATTTCAACCTTTAAGATCTAAATATGATTATATTTTAAGTTTTTTAATCACCCTTTAAGCAATATAAAATGAACTATTTCTTTTCTCTATGGTTCATAAATGTTATCTCTCCAGCTGGTAACTTTCCTTGATGGGCTAAAAATTAATTTTATTTAAAGTGAGGGGTAAGAAAATAGTTTTCTAAAGAAAGCATTATCTAATTCACATATGCTTACTCTGGATTTTAACCCTGGTAAGTATGGAGTGGATGTTCAAGATCTGCTGTAGGGCAGCTCCAGGTTGCCTCAGTCACAGTGATGCAGAAAATGCCCTTCAAAACCTACTGCAGAATTTCTGATATGGAAGAAATGATCACATCATTAAATCATCAATCCACACCATCCACTGCACTCCAGGACTTAATGATAACTATGCTGGAATGCATCAAGTATGCTCATTTCCATATCTATTTCCACAAAAGCAAAGATGTCTGCTGTCAATTGTTCCTTCTGTACAGGACATCACAACCATCATGCACAGAAGACATCAGCAGTGCAGGTGCCATGTGAGACCACAAGACCTGAAGACTGATCTCACCAAGGACAATATGGGTTCCCTCTGTGAACTTTCAGGAGAATCTTAGGATGATGACTAGACCCGCACACACCTCATTATGGGGTTTTGTCACTCAAATACATTTAGAGGCATTTTTAAATTCTAATCCATGAGAAAATATTAAGACCAATTAGAATTCATGCTACAAAAAAGTATTAAGGATGTGAGGGTTAGTGATATTCCTATGTACCCAAATCTAGATCATGCCATCAACTGTTTCTCTGCTTTTTATACTTGCTCATCCTCAGGGGAGGGGAGGTGAACCTTTAACATCAACAAACTTTATATAGGTAGTTGCTCAGAGTCAGAGAAGTGGATCAGCTATTAAATGCTAGGCTAACATGTTGTGAAATAATATTTTAAGATGTGTTACATTTATTTATACTGTGGAATGGTTAATGATGCAAAAACTTGTTGCATTCTTTTACATTGCATTTGTTTAACTCTGTAAAACTGTATTACTTTGCATGTGTAAAACACCTGATTGTATAATAAAGAGCTGAATGGCCAATAGCAAGGCAGGAAAAGGGTAGGTGGGGCTGGCAGGCAGAGATCATAAATAGAGGGAGAAATCGGGAAGGAGCAAGAGAACAAAGTGAGCTAGAAGCAAGAAATGAAGGGGCCAGACACTTAGCTACACAGCCAGCCATAGAGTAAGAGTGAAAGTAAGATTACAGAAGTTAGGGAAAAAAGCCCAGAGGCAAAAAGTATATGGGATAATTTAAGAAAAGCTGGCTAGAAATAAGCCAAGCTAAGGCTGGGCATTTATAAGTAATAATAAGCCTCTGTATGTTTATTTGGGAGCTGGATGGTTGACCCCCAAAAGAGTAAAGAGTAATAAATAGTCAAGAATGCAACCTAATAGTTGTTCAACAGGTCACATTAAATAGATCCCCCAAAAGAAAATGAGTTTAAAAGACAGACCTCATCACTACTCTGTTGGTGTGGGTCGTCTTTCTGTGGAAAGTGAATATGCTTTATTACCACTGGCTATTATAGAAACCGTTTGGCCTATGGCAAGACAGCTTAGAGGCAGGCAGGAAATCCAAGCAGAGATAAAGGAGAAGGGCAGAGTCAAGAAGAGAAGCTGCAGGCTGATATCCAGAAAGCAAGATTTAATGGGACACATGTAAAGCCACAGAATATGTGGCAACACATAGATTAATAGAAATGGGTTAAGTTGTAAGAGCTAGTTGGTAATAAGCCTGAGCCATAGGCTAAACAGTTTGTAATTAATATAAGTCTCTGAGTAATTGTTTTATATGCAGCTGCAGGACATCAGGTGAGAGAAATTTGTCTGGATCTTGGACTTGCGAAAGTCAGAAAACTTCCAGCTACAGCTGTGGACAAGTTTCTGGCTGCTTCTGCACCATCCATCAGTGTAGATTTATTTACCTGTCTTTGTTTTCCACACTTCCCCTTGTGTATCTGGCACTCTGGAGTGTCTGGATAGCTTTAATTAAAATGATGATTCCAAATATCAAATCCTCCTGGGTATCCGAACTATCAAGTGTTGATTTCACCACACATCCATCAATATACAAGTTCTAGACAATGTCTTATAAAGGGTAGGGGCACCTTATTTCCTTTATATCTTCCTCCATTGCTTTTTTCCATTTTTTTTAAAACAGTTATGTGTATGTGTATGATAGTGCATGCTACATATGTGTTGAAGCCCATGTAAGCTAGAGGAGGGTGTGAGATTCCTAGGAACTGATGTTGCCGGTGATGTGAGCTGCCCAATATGAGTGCTGGGAACTGAAGGTAGGTACTCCAGAAGAGTAGGAAGCATTCTTAAGCACTGAGCAATCCTCTTTAATGATTTCATTTGCATCTTTTACTTTTGCTCTGTGGCCACACACACTTTCAGAATAGAGCCCTAAGACAGACAAGTGGACATCCCCAGGAGATGCTGAGTGAATGTCCATGAAATAAAAGCTTGAAGGAATTTAGTAATTATTAAGAACAAAAACTTTGCATGCTGAAAAGCCAGGTCAGTCAGAAATTGTATTATTTCAATGTAGCTTATTTAATCTCATAAAACATTTGAGATGTAATAGAATTTAAAGATGATTCTTCTTGTATAAACCATTTGTTTCTCAGGAAGAGAAAGAGTGAAAAAAATGAGCAGAACAGAATAAGGCACTGGATGAGATGGAAAAGAAAAAAGTAGAATTATAGAATACTATCTGTATGCCAGCTAATACACTCTTTGGTGGTGATAAGTGAGTCATCTGACAGAGAAGAATTGAACATGAACATATTTAACAAAATTAAATACTATCAGAATGGTTTTTTTTTATTTTGGTGCCTGATACCCATCTGCAAGTAGAATTTTGGTAAGAAGCTTGGGGGGCTGGGTCTCAAGTACTGATTCCATGGTTAGACCTGTTGATCATATTAATGCCAATCAAGCCTGCTTCCTTGCAGCTGAGAGGGAGGTTGTTTGGACATAGCTTAGGATCCCTTGCTAAGGAAGAAGCAACTTGACACTGATGCTTCAGAAAACATGTGGCCCTTTGCATTTCACTGTATCTTAGACTATGAGAAAGCTGCTGGGCTTGCTTCCTTCAGGGCATCACTTAAAATTCATTTGCCCCACATCTTTCCCCATTAGGGCTTAGGGCTCTCTCACAGAATCCCTGTGCCTTGAATAATAAGTAGAAAAACCAGCTACTCTGCTGTTGAATTTTGTATGTCCCAAGTAAACATCCTTAATGAAATCTCTGACATTTGGGATGCTGGAAGGGAAGAAGCCATGGAAAGGTCATGTCTGGTGTTTAACTGTGTTTCTGAGAAAGGAAATCTAGTTTCAAGTTTGATGGAACCAAAGCATGGAAGAGTGATTCAAAGGTTGTTCCAGAGGACAGAGGTTACAAGGGAGACCCTGCTGACCAGGCTCATACCACACTGTGGGCACCCATGCCCAATAGGATGGTCATGGTCTGCCATTGTAACTATGCTGAGGAGCTGCAGAAAATGAAACTCAGAGATTTGAATTTATATGCTCAAATGATAAAAGTAGCATATTGTGGATCAGGGATCTAAACATGGATCTTTCTAATAGCAAATGTCCTGCCCATTATACAACACTCTAGTGACAAAAGCACTTTCTTTAAAAAGACAAGTAGAAGGATTCTGTGGTATGTTGAATAAGAGTGGCCCACACAGGCTCATATACTTGAATGTTTAATCACCAGGAAGTATAACTATTTGAGAAAGATTTGGAAGTGTAGCCTCCTTTGAGGAAGTGTGTCACTGAGGGAGGTGCTGCAGGATTCAAATACTAATACCAGCCCCGGTGTTTCTCCCTACAGATGAGGATGGAGCTCTGAGCTACTGCTCTAGTACCAGGTGTGGTGCTGTGCTCCCCACCATGATGATAACAAACTAACCCTCTGAAACAGTAAGCAAGCCCCCAATTAAATGCTTTCTTTCATAAGGGTTTCCTCAGTCTTAGTGTCTCTTCATAGCAATAGCATAGATGCCCTCATTCAGAAAGGAAGTATTTTAATGATGTAAAGGTTGGAACTCTTAACGTATTTTTCCCTTCAGAATCTGTAGCATACTCTCCTTCACGGCCAGGATTCTTAGGACAGTGTTGTCATGATTGGTACCTGAGTGAATTCTTTCTTGATAGCTCCCTTCACCTTCCGTCTGGTCACAGCATTTCTTGTGTCCATAAGGAAAATTACACAAGTACATATCTTCCATTTCTGCGCAGTAATGTCCTGCGATGGTTGCCTAACAGAGTCTCTACAGGCCAATTCCAAAGCTTCATAGATGCATTGTCTCAGGCAAGCTATGTCATACTTTTAAAACTTCAGTTTTCTCTCCATTTTGCAAGAGAAATCATGAATGCCCATTCTTAGGACAAAGACTAGGGACAAACAAAACATAACCAGTGAAATATCTAATATGTAACAAGAGTTTAAGACATGGCCAGTTCTTGTTGTACCATAAAATGCTAAGTACATTGAGGATGATAGCATTGGTCTGGTATTCTTTTATGAGTATTATAAAGGCTTTCCATGATAAGCCAAGAGAAGGGACAGCTTCCAATGAGTTTTTCACTGACTTATCTAAAATTTTCAATGGATAACAGTAGCAATGTTCTAACTCACTTTGAACAGAGTATGTTCACTGGGCTTTTGGCTCTGAGTTTTCAATTATAAAACGGGAAGCACTGTGTCTAAATATCTTAATCAGCTGAAATAAAGCAACTTAAAACTTCCTGCAGAATCTTATTCCCTAATTGCTTTGGATCTAAAATTTGTTCTCATTCAAGAAGTCATATGTGCATTAATATGCCAACAAGACAGTGGGATGGTGAGGAGAGAGAGAAAGGGAATGAACTAACATCATGAAACCTCTTCTTTTTTCTTTTCTTTCTTGTTTTGTTGTTTGTATTTGAGACAGGATCTCATGTAGCACACACTGGCTTTGAACTTCTGATTCTTCTACATCTACCTCCCAAGTGCTAAAATTATGGGCTTGCACTTATAAGCCCAGTTTAGCAGTGCTGGAATCACATTGAGGGCTCTGTCTATGCTGGACAAAGCATCTTTCAAATTGAGCTATACCCCTAGCCCCAGAGATGGGTTTTATGGAGCTAAAGGTGGGAGGGGGAAGAGTCCTTGAATAAGGATATACAGGATGGAAAAAAAATTCAGAGGGAAAGCTGAACACAAAGAAAATATATGTGTAGCAATCTTATTTGTATTTCCACCCTTGATAAGCCATGCTTATGATTCTTATCCTCTGTATAGTTATTGTTAACTCTTCCGCATTTTAAATTCTTTTTACTGGTTTTTTTTTTTTTGATAAATACAAAATAAAGAAGGAGGAAAAAAAATGAATGACTTCTCTGGACCAACATTCTGAATGAAACTTCTGAAGCTCCAGGATTATACAAGGTTTATCTTGGGGACTATCAATTGGGGTCAGAATACAAATGATAGCAGGTCCAAAAGGAATCCAGTGTGATCAAAGAAACAATTGATCTGGGGTATGTTTGTATAGCAGCGTAAGTTACTTCTAAGGATGGACTATCTCACCTTTGAATCATCCAGAAGTAATATGACAATGACATTGATACGATCCTGATATTGCCTTTCTCTACTCATTAGATAGTCATCATCAAATACCTTTATTTAGTCATTTAACATCAGCATGATTAATCTTATAATTCTAAGCTTCCTCCCCCCAGTCTGAAACAGACACATTGGAAAATAGTATCAGGGAAGTATTTGCTATGTTGATGGCCTCTTACTCAACCAGCACAGGTTAAGCTATTTCTCAGTAGCTCTGAATTGGAGGTGTGGTAGCAAAGAAGTGAGCTTCCCAGTGCACCAGGTATATTATAAAATCACGCCATAGATCTGAGCAAATAGTACAGTGAGAATACCCAAACCACCAGAACTGGGGAAGAACCTGTGTCCAGATGGCAGGAGGAGCAGAGGAGGAAGAGTAGTCCTAACCTCCAGCCTGCAGAGACCATGTAGGCTGCAAACCGAAGGAAATCTGCAGTTTGGGTAGAAACTCTAGAGTGAGACTGTTGCTGCCCATTGTTTAGAGAAATTGAATCATATACAATAAAGTTCAGAGTAGTAAAGAAGAATGAAATGTACTTTCTCTAGGAAAGAGAAGACTAAAACAAGATTAACTCTATATGTGAACCCACTGTGGTTTGGGTATCTGTTTACAACTAAGGAAATAATCTCTACCCAGAAGACAGCCTTATAGGTTCTAGACTACCTATGTGATAGAGATAAGATAAGAGTCTATAGCTCAATGCTTAAACAATAAGACACTTACCAGAGAGAAGGCGAGTGAAAGAGAGAGAGAGAGACAGAGAGACAGAGAAATATCCCTGATTCCATAAGAGCAGTGACTTTTGTAAAGGGAACACTGACCATCACTGTCAGATTATAAATCCTTGCCTTTAGGTAGTGGAGTGAGCTGGGATAAGAAGACTTGTTCATATATACTCTTTTACACAGACAGCTTAAAGTCTTGAAATTATTAGCATGGGCAAAGCCTTATTATGTCTGTGGTTTTTAAAGCTTATAAATTCTATTTCCATTTCATCATGATTGCAAAAGATGAGCTCCATTAGCCTAAATAAAAAAGGCTTCTTTCATATATTATAGAGCAAATACAAAGACTTTGTAATTAGGTAGAAGTCTTGGTTCTGTGGTTTCCTAGATGGGTACTAAAGCTGTATTTTATATAAGTAAAATCACTGATGATTGAAGGTAGGGAAATTACATTATGACCTAAATAAAAAGATAGTAATACCTTTACATTGTTTATAAGAATCAAGAAAACTAGTATTCATGGTATCTTTACTTGAGTCAACAACAGAATGTGTCTTGACATAATCAGAATTATAAGGTAATTAATGCAATAACAGCTAAAATCCCCAACAAAATTTTACCAAACTAAACTGAACTTTGTCAGTAAGAATTACATGTCAATCAGCTGGATTTTAGACAGAGTCTACAAGATTCGTTTCACATTTGAAAAGTAAATGTAACCCACTATATCAATAAGTTAAAAAATATCAGTAATGCTTTACTATCACAATAGATATTTTTAAAATTGACAAAATTTACCACCCATTCAATATTTTTAAAAGATGGTTGGCAAATTATACCTCTCCAGAAGTTAGAGAGACAATAGAAAAATAAAACCAAACACAGTAAAACTGAGTAAAAAAAATGATAACAGTGACTGATAAAAATAGACTTGGGCAGAGGTGGGATATGCCTTTAATTCCAGCACTCAGGAGGCAGAGACAGGCAGATCTTTATGAGTTTGAGGCCAGCCTTGTCTATAGAGTGAGTTCCAAGATAGCCAGGCTACACAGAAAATCCCTGTCTTAAAAACGAAAAAGAAAGAAAGGAAGGAAGGAAAAAGAAAAGAAAAGAAAAACAGAATAAATTAACTGCCATTACAAGAAAAAGATGGTAAATATAGTTAGATAAAAATAAATTTAAGAAGAAATAAGTAAATTCTCTGAAAAAAAAAAGACAGACAACCATATGCATAGAAGAAAAAATTGAAACAGCTCAGTGATCTTACTCCACGGCATTTAGCCAATTAAAAACTCCTGGATAGGTAGGATCAACAAAGTAAAATCAGCAATCTCACCAAAAGCAATCTGCAGATTCAATGCAATGCCCATCAAAATCCCAACACAATTTTTTACAGACCTTGAAAGAACAATATTAAATTTCATTTGGAATAACAGAAAAGCCAGGATCGCCAAAACAATTTTGCTGAACAAAAGAAGAAGGTATCACCATCCCCAACTTCAAATTATACTATAGAGCTACAGTATTAAAAACAATCTGGTATTGGCATAAAAACAGACTTGTGGATCAATGGAATCAAACTGAAGACCCAAACATTAACCCATACACCTATGAATACCTGATTTTTGACAAAGAGGCCCAAAATATTCAATGGAAAAAAGATAGTATCTTCAACAAATTGTGCTGGCATACCTTGATGGCAGTATGCAGAAAAATGCAAATAGATCCAAACCAGTCACCATGCACAAAACTCAAATCCAAGTGGATTGAAGACCTCAACATAAACCCAGCCACACTGAACTTGACAGAAAAGAAAGTGGGAAATATCCTCCAACGATTGGCACAGGCGACCACCTCCTAAATATAACACCAGTAGCACAGACACTAAGAACAACAATCAATAAGTAGGACCTCTTGAAACTGAGAAGCTTCTGTAAAGCCAAGGACACTGTCAATAGGACAAAATGACAACCTACAGAATAGGAAAAGATTTTCACCAACCCTACAAGTAATAGAGGGCTGACCTCTAAAATATATAAAGAACTCAAGAAATTAGAGCCCCAAACCCTGAATAATCCAATCAAAAAATGGGTTTCAGAACTAAAAAGGGAA
The DNA here is from genome assembly GCA_004025045.1 of Sigmodon hispidus. Lineage (NCBI taxonomy): Eukaryota > Metazoa > Chordata > Mammalia > Rodentia > Cricetidae > Sigmodon > Sigmodon hispidus. The sequence goes on along the minus strand of PVIH01003369.1, from coordinate 68,488 downwards.
TTCTCAGTAGAAGAATTACAAATGGCTGAAAGACACTTGAAAAAGTGCTCAGCATCTTTAGCCATCAGAGAAATGCAAATCAAAACAACTATGAGATACCACCTTACACCTGTCAGAATGACTAAGATCAAAAACACAGATGACAGCCTATGGTAGAGAGGATGCAGAGCAAGGGGAACACCCCTCCATTGTTGGTGGGAGTGTAAGCTTATTCAGCCACTCTGGAATACAGTATGGAGGTCTCTCAAAAAACTGGGAATCACTCTCCTCAAGGATCCAGCAATACCACTGTTGGGCCTATACTCTAAAGATGCAAATTTCACCACAAAAGCATTAATTAGCTCAAGTATGTTCATAGCAGCATTATTCGTAATGGCAAGAACACTGAAACAACCTAGATGCCCCTCAACTGAGGAATGGATTAACAAACTGTGGTACATCTACACAATGGAGTACTACTCAGCAGTAAGAAAAAATGATATCCTAAAATTTGCAGGCAAATGGATGGATTTGGAGAATATCCTCCTGAGTGAGGTCTCACAAACCCAGAAAGATAAGCAGGTAATGTACTCACTCATTAGTGGACTTTAAGGAAAAAAATTCTTTTTTTTTTTTTCATTGAAAGATGATGGGTGAATAAAGTGATTTAACACATACACAAAACAAAATAAAACAACACTTCTGGTTTGTCTGTAGAAGGGTTGCTTAGCAGACATTTGTGGTGGTCATAGTGAGTGCATCCGTGGGTATTAGCTGTGACCTACTGTGCTTACTTTATCTGTAGCTGAGCCTAACCTGGCTTGAGAAGCTTTACATTTTATTTTTTATGTTTCATGTATTTTAGAAAAAAGAGAAGTCTTATTGCTGTATGGGTTTTCTTGGTGTCTATTCTGAATGTTTTGCTTTTTTATATAATGTTTGATATTGATTTTCAAAAAACAATAAAAAAAGAAAAGAGGAGCATCATCCACAGAAGAATCAGAAATGGCTCATGAGAGGAGACAATGTTTAAACCAATGTTTGCAAAGAGACGGGGAGGGTGTACTCTTTCTTAGAGATGAAGGGGGCAAGGACTCCTCGGGCTGTGTACTGTCTTCCCTTTGCAGGGGACCCCTTTACCACAAAATCATAGGTTGTGGACTTAAGAGTCATCTTCTTCTCACCTTACCAAGAAGAAACTGAAACCCAGAAAAAGAATTAGCTCCAGTTCACAAGTTTGGTTAGTGGCAAATACAAGCTGAAAATTTGGACAGCCTCAGTCCCATTCCAGAATCCATCAGTTTTATTAGTGTTCACTGAACAGCAAGGGCCTGACTAATGCCCTGTTTAGATATTCATTTTCCACATGTCTAGTTGGAGGAGCTGAATCACAACAGGACCTGATCACCGATAACTTCGTTTGCATTTGGCATAAACACTAATCCATACATGATGCACAGCTCTGGTTGCTTCTAAGTTGAAGCATGTTACCTAACTCGCACAGATTACATTATCACTCCTCGTCACTGCTCTACTATCGATCCTGATATTGAGCTTAATTCTGCACTGATCTATATTCCTTATTAGTGTTTTTATTTCATCCTATTAATATGTATTGTGTCACTCTTATACTAATAGAAACAGACACTTAGAAGGCACTCAATAGTATGTTTTATTTAGGGCAGATAGTTGGAGGGATGGAAATTTTTTGACAATAATAACCAACAGAGAACTGTAGCCCTTAACAAAACAAAAACATCAAAATTCAGGGCTGGGGATGAGATCAAAAACAATGGAGCAAGCAGCAAATGGCCAAGGTAGCCTGACAAACTGAGAAGAGTAATAATGTGACTTTAGATAGTAAAAGCTGGAAAGAGTTCAGAACCAAGAGACAAGGAGGGAGACACAGGAAGAGACACCATATGCAAAAACAAGTGGGGAAAAAGAAATTTCTTGTTTCCCAGTTTTTCTTTCCATCCTTTTTCCTGTTGTAATAAAAGCTATACTCATAATTATTGTGCATTAAAATACAGAGCCTGGTTGTAAATCTTTGATTTCATTCTTCTGGCTCTCCCCATCAAAGGCCCAAACTGGGTTCAAATCCAAGATTTAACTGAGTTTGGTAATGAAACAGAGCAGCTGGCTTCATGGTCTGCCTTGGGCTCAGGCCTGAACTGCTTAATGAAGAGTTCATTTCTACATAGTTTAGATGAGATTGTCTGCAGAATTCTCTGCATCGGGTATCAAGCTAGGTCTAAGATAATGATAGTGTACTCTCCACTTCTGTTCTTCCTGATATGCCCCAGGTGCCTCCCTCAGGGGTCACATGGATAAGGACATTAGATTGATACACAAAGCTATTCCTGGACTGGTCATTACAAAATCAAAGCACTCAAAGATCCATCCCTTTATTTTCTAATGCTAGAGAGACCTGGATTTAAATTGCAGCTCTGTTTCTAGAAACTTAATTTGGGTGTTTTTCTCGTATTTAAAAAGTAGATTATAAGACAAGCAAAGTAACAGAAGACAAACTAGCTAACAAAAGTGGATCTAATTTATAGTAAAGAACTGTACACATTGTGCATTAGAAAGGGCACTGACTTCAAGGTCAAAGGGAAATATTTTAAGCAAACAACCTCAAAGAGATCAGCACCACTAAAGCAAAGCCTGCAGTGCTTTGCTGGGACAGAGTAGAAAGGCCCTCCACAAGGTTAGCACACAGAAGCCTCACAGCTGCAGTCAAAGGGGCGGGGCTACATCTGGAGCTGGTAGCAGAAATTGATAGTGTAAGCATTTTCCAGATGGTATTGGTTTTAAATGCATGAAAGATGCAAGATTGAGAGATGATGTCATGGAAAGTAGCCGAGGGCAGACACTGTGTGGCAAGGTTTAGAGAGACCCTAAGGAACCATTGGATGTGACAATTACCCAAGGAACAGACTCATACTGTTGGAAGATATTGTAGTTGATTAACCCATCATTTGAATAAAAACAAAAGTGCTTCTCTCAGAGTGAAAAGTCCTGCCTTAAAGGTGCTGGTCACAGAGCCCATATTTTACTAGGAAGATTTTTACTGGATGAAATTACTTTCTTCATATTTTTATACTTTTTGCTCATGAGCTTATTCATATTAATTTAAACTTTTAAAAACATTTAGCCTTAATTCCTAGTTCTTCTCCTGGTTTCTTTTATTGTTGGTGTAATCAGGAGAGAAAGAGTCTGTCATAACTCAGCCTCAAACTCATTCTGTAACAGGGGATGACCTTGAATCTCTGATTCTCCTCTGTCCTTAATGTTTGGGCTTTGCTTGTATGACACTATACTCTGTTGACATGGTGCTAGGGATTGAATTTACAGCCTTGAACATGCTAGGCAAGTTTGCTACCAACTGAGCTACAGTCCCAACTTGATTGATTAAGAAAAGCAAAAACTATCAGTTCCGTGTATTGTCTTAAATTCCGAAGTTTAGGTAGAAATCAATAAGAAAGTGACATTTCATGCAAAACATGGGAATATTGTTTTATCTTCATTAAAATTCTGCCACATACATTGACCCATTCTACACATAGTGAGCCCAGCTTGTATTTGATTAGTGACATATGGAAGAGAGCCTGCTGTAAATTTACAAACCAGGAGTTAGAAAAGTGGTATTAGATGCACATTACATACTCAGTCTCCCTCCTACTCCAAGCAGCCATAATCTGGCTTTGCTCTCCTCATCAAATATCCTCTTTTCACATTTGATACCAGACAAGGAAGGGAAAAATCATAAGTATATGATCTTATTACAATCTAGAAATATCTCCAAAAAATAAATCACACAAAAAGGAAGGTTATTTATTTCTAGCATATTGTTTTCTTTTGGGGGTCTCAGTTTCACCATTTGTAAGTGAGAGAGATTAAACTTCTTGGGCCTTTTCTCTGATAACTGTCTTAAGAATTCTTACCTCATTACAGCATCCAGGCAGGGTCCTGTTATTCTCTCTTCTCCTCCCAAACAAATGAAGAGAGGAGAGAGCTAACGGCCAGTGAGGGTCAAGAAAGGTGTGCCATGAGACTTCAATCAGAAACCCTGATATCTTGATGCAACTGTTGCCTGAACTGAATAACAGCAAGTCTCTCATTTTTAAAATGATGTACTGTTTCTGTGTGGAAGTCTGCCCTGGCTCTGCAATGTAATTCTCACAGTGGCTTTCAGAGGAAATATCATTTCACAAGTGAGAGAATCAAAGCTGGGGAATGCCAGATAACTTGTTCCTGAAGGCAGAGCAGCAGACCTAGGACTGTAAGGCCGGGACCCTCTTCAGAATTACTTGTTATGTCCATCTCTGTTTCTCTGTTCCAGACTGTGTTTGTGTCACTGTAACAGAACATACGACACTAAATGATTTATAAAGAAAAGAGGGTCATTTGGTTCATGGTTCTGGCAGCTGGGAAATTCACACAGCACAATATCAACCTCATGGCAGAGAACCAGAAGTGAAAGTTGGCACATGGAAAGAAAACAAAGCAAGAGAGATACACGAGAGGCTGACAGTCCAGTTTCTTGGTGATAAATCCCAGCATTAGATCCATTCCTGGAATAAGGTATTAATCTCTTCCTAAGGTGATATGCTCCTGACCTAGGACCTTCCCCTGGGCTCTACCCCTTAAATATCGTCAGCTTATCAGTTCTCTGATACTGAGGACTGGGCTTTTCGGATATGACCTTTCTTATGAAAAAAAAAACAAAAAACAAAAAACAAAACAAAACACACATAATACTCTCCCTATAGAATGGATTTGTGTGGCCTACAGAAAAAATACTTAAGTTTGGAAAAATTGGAAATTACTTTGAACAAACATCTTTCATACCAAAGAAGAAGTAATTATAAAGAAAATTAAGTCCATGAACACTAAGCAAAGCTTGCTAAGCACCCTATAACTTCTGCAATTAAAAAATAATTATCACTTAGAGGCAAAGGCAGAGCACGAGGCTGAAATAGCTGCAAGCTTCTTTTGTGTCCATCCTGCCAATTTCTCTAGCACTCATCTTGTTGTCCTTACAAAAGGTTAGATGCAACAAGGTGTGATGACCGTTCAGAGTTAATTCGATCTCTGAATTCACATTCATTCATTCTGCACACAAGCTTCTTAGTTCACAAAGCCCCAGAAAGATGGACACTTGCATATACTCCAGAAGACACAGGAAGGAGATTTCAAGCCAGGAGTGAAGACAAACCTTGATCTGGATACAAAGAAGTATGTGTGCATCTGGATGTTCTTCAACATTTGGAAGAAATCTGAAAACATTAAGCCATTGTACATGTTACTGTTTGGCTTTGGTGGTGATGGCCATGCTATCACAGTTACAGTGAGCACCGTTCATTAGTAGAGTACTTTATAGCTGACATTGGTTTTTCCATATAGTCTGTCATTTATTCATTATAAAATATCCTTGACTCAGGAGGTTATATTATCTATTTTCTTTATGGTGTGATAAATTTCTGAGCTAAAGCATTTCATAAAAGGAAATATTCTAGCTCTGAATTCTAAGGGATCATATCAGGAAGAGTATGGCCATGAGTGAGTCTGTATAACAGGAGGAAGCTGCTTACATTGTTAAAGCAGGAAGCAGAAAGAAAAACTGGATCATAAATGAGGCAGGGCTATAATCTCCAAGACATGCCTCTTGGTGACCCATTTCTTCCCGCAACAATCCATCTCCATAAACTCCATACTCTCTCAAAACAGCACCACCAGCAAGGGACCAAGTGTTCAAACATAGGAGCCTGAAGGTAAGAGTGGGGTCATTTCACAGTCAAACCACAACAGAGATGATATCCACTTTTCATTTAGGTGAGTAAAAGCATGGTGGATGAACTTCTCTGAGTCTTGTTGGTCAATTATTGAGCCAACCTAGGATCTTGGTCTTTCTATTCCATACATCACTATATTATTCCCCAAAGTCAGTAGTAATTCTCCTGTAAAATCCATGATGATGCCATTTTGGTAAATCAGAGTAGAAACATTGCATGAGGCATTGCAAAGTCTCCTTATGGTTCCCCTTCTCCAAGCCCAAACTTTTCCTGATGAGTCTTGATGACATGAAGACTATCTCTACCTCCTTTCTAACTTTAACGTCACCATCCTAACCTTGTTTAGCTACTTCTTGGTTTCCTTTATTTGTCAAGGAAATAGAGATCTTATATATTTTCCAGCTTGGGGATATCTGTCACTCACCACTGAGTATGTTACTAACAGATACAACAACCTCACAAGGTGTTTATAAAGAATTAAAAATATAGTCTACATGAACCAGTGTCATAAGAAGGCAGAATCTATTTCCCCATCATCTGAGGTACTTAAGCTAATAGATGATTTTTGTGCAGCCTTACTGTTGCTTCTAAAAGGCAAAGGCTTTATTTTGCAATTCTCTGTGCTATGTGTACCACGTACATGGCTGCCTGAAACAAAGCATCTTCATGAACTTAAAGGGTATTGTGAAAAGGTCATGGAAAATGGAAGAGACTTTGTAAATGCAAAGACTTAAGACATGGGTACTATTTTAGGATTCTGAAAATCAAGCCAAAGAAAATAAGAATAAACAAAATATCACGTTCTCCATGTGTTCTGGAAAGTGGAAAGTCATTATTGTGACTGCAGGGATTAATGCCATGTGTCTAGTCTCTGTAATTGGACTGATTATATTTCAAATGCAAATGTGTAATCTAATGCAACCAGACAGTCATTTGAGACTAATTATTCTGTCTTCTTAATGCAGCACAGAGAAGTAGGTCTGTGATTCAAAGTATCATAAGCCAAGGAAAGAGCACTCTGGTAACTACTAAAGGCTCCCGAGTAGTGAGGGATAGAAGAAGGGAAAAGACATTTTGGAAAATACTATATTGCATGCAAAAAAGCATACATGGATGCCCAAGTATTAGGATGTGAATTTTGACAGGACTTCAGGACTTAAGAATATATATCATTTAGTCCTGCACTCAAGGAGAACAAAATACCATAGAGATCAGTGACCAAAATAACCAGATATGTATGGTTTCAGGACTTAAAGGTATATATCATTTGGTCCAGCACTCAAGGAAAACAAAATATTATGGAGATCAGTGCCTGAAATAACCAGATACTGTACAATTTCTATTGCCCTGAGGACATAGAAAATATAAAAAAATTAGAAAAAGTATTCACTTCCTAAGAAAAGAGAAAATTTCACAGAGAATTACTTGAATTATGTTTCCATGGTGACTAACATTTCCCTGATAAACAAAGTAGGGTATTCCAGGGAAAGAAAACACCATGCAACATTCAGGCTAGAGAAAAGATGGGATTAGGGATTTGAAAAGGCTTTGGGCATTTGAGGAAACAGCAAGTTTTCAACTATTTCTTCCATGCTACCCAGTTCCCCATCTCATAGAAGAGCTATGGGCTTTCCCAGGATTCTACAGAATACAAGGCTTTCTGCCTAGTATTATTCAGTTCTGGTGGAAGGAAGCAAGAAAGAAAGTTCAGAGGGTCATGTTGCTTCACTTCCTTTTCTGATCCTCTGGTGGAGAAAGGGAAATGATCAAGAGGCCTTGAAATGCCCACAAAGCTGAATTTACATTATGCCTTCAGAAGGTTTTTGACTATTACCTTTCATTCTCATCCTAAGTGTTCACCATGCATATAGACTCAAGGAGAGCTAGATGCCAGCATCCCTGGAAAAATAAAGGAAAAATGATGCTTTCAGGAACAGGTAACTTTCCAGTGAGCAAAGCATTATTTTAGACTTTCAGTGGAATATGTTTTTAAATCATTTCCTGCATTATTAAAAAATGATGCTCACTTATAGGCTATGATAAATTTAATGACCGAAGGAAGAGAGTAAATGAAATCACCAAAGGCCTTCTAAGAAGAATGAACAATCTAATAACTAGCCTAGAGAATCCCTCATTTTGACATCAATGAATTCCTCCAACTTTTCTTGGTCCATTCTATACTTTAAACATTATCAATCTTTAATCTTCAAGTTTAATAACTTACATTTTAGCTGTTAGTGTATTTGAAATGTCCAGTGTTGATTTTAAAAAAGAAGGAAGGACTCCAGTAGCACATTAAAATAGGAAGTAAGGGCAAGAAATGTCATTCTTCCAAGTTCTTACACTTGTGATGTGTGCATATACAAAAAATAAGCTAAAAATAATTCTAGAAGCGTTATGATGTATAGTTAAGAGTCTTAATTCTAATCTCTGTGGGACCACCTCCATATCTACCTATCAATATATGTTTATATTTGTATGTAACTTTCATTGTTACTTTATGACTGTAGTTTTTCTACTGTTATGAATCATAATGTAAATATCTTATATGCATATGGTCTTAGGTGACACATTTTAAAGGGTCATTAGACCCTCCCAAAGGGGTCACAGCTCACAGGTTGATAACTACTATTATAAGGTTTATTGGAATTTATTACACATATATGAATAGATGAGAGATAAAGATATACAGGCAGATGATAGATATAGACTGATACATAGACAGACAGACAGATAGATGGATGGATGGATAGATAGACAGACAGATAATTAGGTGATAGGTAAGTTGGTAGACAAATGTCAGTAAGTCAGTTGCACGCACACACACACACTTTCTAGTTTTTTAGTTGTATATACAAGTAATGTCATTCTAAATACTAATGAAGTCAGAATTTATCTTTTTAAAAAAAAGACCTTTCTATGAGACAACAAAAACAGAAACACCAAGACTGAGCTTTACAATGATTCTAGGTCTCTGTGCTGAAGGAAGTACACTCTGGACTGTAGTACTAGTAGAGGAGAGCCCCAAACAGAGTGAGGAGATCAACCTGCACCAAGGAGACAGAGACCAGAATCCACAGAAGATGAGGCAGCTGGAAGTTTCAAGGATGAGCTCTAGTTTGCAATATGCCATGGGAAAAGACTCCAGAAGTATTACTAGGGTGTCCTTGAGTCTTTCCAGTAGATAGCGTAAGGCCAAGGAAACACATCTCTAAAGTGAACAATCTACAATTATGAACCAGCAGAGGACAGTCCATATTTAATCAAGCAGAAAAAAAGTTCTTCATCGACTGCCCAGGGAATTCAGAACAGATTCATGAGATCTCAATATGGTGAAGAAAACAAAGCTCTGTTTCCCCAAAATAAATACAATCAAGACTTGTATTGACGTTTCTAAAAGAACTCTTAGTAAATAAATAGTCTTTAACCAAGATCAAAACCTGATGCTATTTATGGGAACCAAAAAAGTCCTATGACTCAATAATATGACTTTGCCTCATCTAAAAATTAATCTTAAGTCACACATCACATGGCACAGTCAAGAATAATAACTCATAACCAGGGGAAAAAATCAGTCCAAAAATTAGGATTTGAGGACACGGGGAAAATGATCAAAATGAGGAAATAAATACAAGGAGATAATTTTCAAACCAAAAAAGTACTATAGAGAAGAAAAAATAAAATCTATCAAGCTACACAACTCCTGAACCCTCAGGAGTGATAGCACTGTGACATGAATCCAACCCAGGCCCCATTGCTTGTATGCTGTTTGCAATTTCAGCTGCTTTTGTGTAACATTAATTTTTTGTCTTAATTTTCTAGCATGTAAGAAAGTTAAACAAATAAAATCACAAGCAATGAGGAAAAACATCACAAATCCACAGATGAAGTTTAGTTATAGGTTACAGTGATTCCTAGGTTTGTAACTAGTTGAAATATTTTTAAAATCAAATATCAGATCTGATTTTTTAGCATAGTCTGAAGAAAATTTTATTTGGCATTTAAATATTATCCAATAAATATATAATATTGATTGAGAAACTGAAAGAAAAAAACTAAATGAGATTACCCTAGAATAGGTCAATACAGTGAACAATATCAATAAAACTTAAAGCATAGTCACAGAAAATACCAGAAAATAACACACAGAAAGAAAATGCTAAGAAAATAAGACTCGCTGGTTTGTGAAAAGGTGCCAAGTGATCTTTCACACGTTGAAACCAAGTGCCAGGAAAGGGCACAGAAAAGAAAACCATCTAAGTAAATAATTGGTACAAATTTTCCAAACTTGATAAATAATAGACAGATACAAGAAGCTCAACAAACCCAACAAAGACAAAAAGACAAAAATCAACAAAAAATACCCCACACATAATCAAATAAATAAAATCTAGGAAACAAAAAAAAATTAAAGCAGTTAAGAGGGCTTTTTAACATTTTATACAGAAAGCAAAAACAAATATAATTAACTACAGACAATCCATGCAAACATATGAAAAACAGAAGGCAACAGATATAACTTTGAAGTGTTTTAATGTTATAAAATCCACCCTACATAGTGAGCTCCAGGCCAGCCAGGGCTATATAGTGGGGCCAGAGAGTGTGTGAACTGTGGAGCAACGGCTACTCCACTGTGGCGAAGGGACAGAACAGGTCACTACCTGTGCAATGCCTGTGGCCTGTATCACAAGATGAATGGTCAGAACCGGCCTCTCATCCGACCCAAGAAGCAACTAATCGTCAGCAAACGGGCAGGCACTCAATGCACGAACTACCAAACGACCACCACGACACTCTGGCGGAGAAATGCCAGTGGAGATCCGGTGTGCAATGCCTGTGGCCTCTACTACAAGCTGCACCAGGTAAACCGACCACTGACTATGCAGAAGGATGGAATCCAGACTAGGAACCGCAAGGCCTCTGGAAAAGGGAAAAAGAAGCGGGGGTCAAGTCTGGGAGGAGTGGGCACAGCTGAAGGAGCAGCTGGTGGCTTCATGGTGGTAGCTGGTGGCAGTAGTGGAGGGAATTGTGGGGAAATGGCCTCAGGCTTGACACTGGGCACCACGGGTACTGCCCACCTCTACCAGGGTCTGGGACCTGTGGTGCTGTCCGGGCCTGTCAGTCATCTTATGCCTTTCTCTGGACTTTTGCTGGGATCACCTACAGCCTCCTTCACGACAGGTCCTGTACCTCCTACCAGCAGCACCAACGTGGTGGCTCCCCTCAGTTCTTGAAGGTACATAAATTGGCCTTCTCTTGCAGTAGAGAAGGGTGTCCCCATCTTTGATTTTTAAATTTTTTTTTAAGACAGGATCTGTAACCCAGGCTGACTATGAACTATATAGTTAAGGGTGACTCCAAATTTCTGATTCTCCTGCCTCTACCTCCCATGTACTGGGATTATAGGCATGTATTGTCATGCCTGACATTTTTTTTGTTTCTGTTTTGTTTGTTTTTTTGTCTTGTGTTGAAACAGGGTCTCACTCTGTAGCCCAGGCAGCTCTGAATTCCCTATGTAGTTCAGGATAGACTCAAACATGAGATCCTCCTGCCTCAGTGCCTGAGTGTTGGGATTATAAACATCTGCCATCATTCTTTCCAGCCCAACCCTCTGGGCCCCGGACATCTCCTTGCCTGTACCTTCAACAATTTTGTGAAATAAAATCACCAAAGACCTCAAAATAAATAAATAAATAAATAAATAAATAAATAAATAAATAAATAAATAAATAAATAAATAAAAATAAACAAAAAATAAAACAAAACAAAAATGTTGTAAAACTCAGTCTACATTATGCTTCAAACACAGGATGAATCTCTAACCTCCATGTTTCAGGAACTTGCACTTTAACCAGTATCTACTGATAATGCCCAATGTAAAATCTTAACCAAAAAATCAAAGGCTCCCACAGCACTTGTAAGGAACAGAAAAGTAGTAAAGGAAATATTGGTGCATTTTTCCCTAGGCCTTAAAAACCAAGACTAAAGTTTTGTCTGCAGTGAAATTCTCATTAAAAAATTAAAACAAAGTAAAGAGACTTTCAAGCAAAAATATTTGAGATCTATCTCCAGAAAACCTGGCCTCAAAAAAGATATTGACAAAAAATTTTGGTTACAGGAAAAATAATGATATCATTGAGTATATTAAAAAGGGATCCAAGTGATTGGGGTGCATTGCATGAATTCCCAAATAATCAATAAAAAATAGTATGTTGGATAAAATGGTTAGAAATGTGTGAAGGATATATATATAAATATAAGTTAAAAATTTTAATTAATTGAAAAAGAAAATTTATGATGATATGTTTTGGGATATATTACACAGAAGTATAATGTATGAAAATAAAACACAAAAAATAGAGAAAATGAAAATATGTGTTTTTCAGTTTCTTACATTTTAATGGGAGTTACATAATATTACACAAAGGTAGACTAGTATAAATAAAACATACATTTTAAACTCTGGAGCCATCATAGAGAGGATAAAACAAAGTATATAAATACTGCACCAATTCTTACCATAGAATGGAATGCTAAAAACCTGTAAGGCCCTATTACCAAATCTGGCAAAAACTTTTTAAGAAAAACATAATCCAATAACTGGGTAACTTTTAATTATATTAGTAAATAAAATCTAGAGACATATAAAAAATGAGTTATGTAATCTGACCAATTATTCCAGGGGACACACAGTTGGATTAGAATTTAAAACTTGGTGATGTGATCTGCTATAGTCACAAGAGAAAAGGACCGTGGTTGCCTATGAGAATGCAGAAAATATGTTGCCATTATTTACCACCCACTCACAATATTAAAAACACTTTTAGCAGATTAGAAATTGAAAGTGACTCCTACAAGTGAATGAATGGCATCTACAAAAAGCCAACAGCTAATATCAAGAGGTTTTTTTTTTCATTTTTAGGTATTTTAATTTACTTTTTAATAACTCATACAAAGTAATGAATTTTATTATGACATTTCATACAAATTTTAGCACCCCAGTTAATGGTGAAAGGCTAAACATTCTAAGGCTCAAACAAAAATCATTAATATTTAGTGTCAAAACTTGAACTTGGAATTCTCCTTGAAGTCTTAGTCAATGCATTAATTCAAAAAAATTAAATATACATTAACATATAAACAATGTATATTCACACATTGACATAACTCTATATCTGGGAAATCTTAATAAATCCATGAGTAAAAGGGCTACTGAAACTTATTAGTGTGTTTAAATAGATAGCAAGAAGATCAATGGCTTTATAAGTAAATAAAATGTTTAAAAATATATGCATATCATATAAATAGTAGGTATCTTACTAAATAAAGAGTAGCTTATAGAATATTTTTTGGTATAACAAAAATTAATTCTTTAACAAGAACAGATATTTTTAATATAAGTCAAACACATTTATATGTGTATTTTAAAATAAATCACAAGAATCATTAACTTGGAAAATAAAAGCTTTACAATGGAAAGAGAAATACACATAAATAATCTAAATTTTAATTTGTCAAAAGATATATTTTTCAACTTTTGGGTACCCAGTATTATCACTTCAATAATCTATAAAACAACACTGGTGGAGATAGAAATTCAACATCTTCTTGGGATAATTTAAATGAATAACTGTGAGACAAAATGAGTAGTAAAAATCCCTTTCATTATAAGTTTAAAAACAGAAAGGGTTAGAAAAAACTTTAACAAAGGGTATGACCATCAATTCTTTTCTCACACCACACACACACACACAACTAACGAATCACAGATCTGCACATACAAGGCTGACAGAAGGAAAGCAAAGGAGAACATCTCCAACTTTAGAATGAGTGGGGCTGAATCCTATAGAACACAGCAAATTTCAAGTTTCTCTTCTCTAAAATACAAGTGAGAACTGACTGAGGACTGAAGTTTGATCCCTGGGATCCACATGGTTGAAGGAGAGAACAGACTCCCAGAAGTTGCCTTCTGACCTCCACATGTGTAATTAATTAATTATATGGAATTAATGTGTAATTAATTAATTAAATGAATAAAATCAAAATACAAATGGATAATGGATAACTGATATTTCACAATAAGTGTTCAAAACATCAATAAAATAGTATATAAGAAATATTAAACACTTTCACAGCCAATTTGAATACTAAACTCAAAGAGATGACCAAGACAGCATTGGTTATATGCATACACTGAATCTTTAGTACAATCAAATAGTCCAATCGTATTTGAATATGGTGTAACATTTTCTTACCATATTAAAGGTGAATTTTACCATGATTCTCAGGAACTCCATGGCCAGGTATTTACTCAAGAGAAATGAAAGCATTATCCACATAAAAACTTATCCATGTACTTTATGACATCAGTATCAGTATGGAATAATGCTAAGTGTTCATCTACAGATGATGGATGGACAAATTTTCAAGCATATCTGCATTGAAATACCATGTGACAATAAAAGGAATAGCCTATGTATGTGAGAATATAATGACTTAAAAATCATGCTAAATGGAAAAAAGGCAGATAATAAATAATCTATATATTATTATTCCGTTTCTATCAAATAGCAGTAAAAACAATAAAATTTAAATTTAAACAATGAATGTGTACCTGGGGCCAGGAACTAGGGACATCAAGACTGACTACCAAAGGACATAGAGAACTTCTCTAACATGATAAAATGCCCTATTTTCTGGCAGAGCTTTTATGAACACATGTATTTTTAAAACTAATAAAGAATATACATGTAAAATAGATGGTCTTTACTTGTTTGTTTATAACTTGTAACTCAATAAAGATTTGTTTGCTTAATTCACTGGTGGAGTTGGAGAGATGGCTTAGCAATTGAGAGCACTTACAGCCCTTGTAGAAAACCTGGGATCAGCTCCTAGCACCCACATCATCTGTCTCACAACCACTTATAACTCCAGCTTCAGAGGACTCAAGCCTTGCTCCTGACCTCCAAGGGTATCTGCATTCATTATCATGTACCACACATAGCTATGCACATATATATAATTAAAAGTAAAATAAAATGCATTAACTTCCTCCCCTAGGTTCTGCTTCAGTGTTAAGGAATTACACTCCCCATTTAGACTTGGCTTTTCTATCTTTCTGGAAAATATATCTTACCTTTAAAAATTAAAATAACGAAGTATAAAAAACTAAGACAAGTCACTCAACTATAAAATAAATATTTATCCCATCAGAAAAAAAGGGATCACATTGAAAATACTGTTGAGATCAGACAAAGCAGTGTAGTGTGTAGATCACTAACATTCCTGCACAATTGTCACAGGGCAGACTACTACCCTCAAAGGTGGGCCAAGCAAGGTCATTCTAAGCTTGCCTCTCTGCCATTGCATGGCACCCTGACACCAAATTTCCAACCCTGCCAGCTCAACAACATTCTCACTCTGGTTAGCTTTTTCTCCTCTGCCCCTTTTCTCAGCTACTAGCAGGTCAAGTCTGGCTCTGGTTATTTATTGATAAGTCTAAGCTGATCGATGACATTATTGGCTTCTTCAATGTTACTTTCCATTGCTATCCACTACAAAAGAAAGAGGTCAATATTGACTGGGCTTCAGTCAACAAAAACAACAGAATTGAATTCTAGAGTTGCAATCTGTATGGTCATATCACCAACAGAACATAGAAAATACAAAAGAATTAAAATTGCATATATTGCCCAGTGAAAGTGAAGACCCAAGGGGAGGGGAAGGTTGGTACTGTTTTGTATTTCTGGGTGAGAGTTTTTCTTTTTTTTGTTGACTGAAAAGACACTGTGTGTTCTGTTTGAACAGCAACTCCCCCAGTAAGGGACAAAAATTTAGAGTTGCCATCCATGGAACAAAATAGACTTTCCCATCTCCAGCAACATGTCTGAAACAAATGAAAAGCATGCGGGAAACCCAGATGACAAATTTCCTTCTGGTCCTCCAAAGGCTAGGAAGGCGAAAAGGATCTCCACTATTTCTTTAAGGGCTGTGATTTCCAAGTGAAATGTTATATTTGAGGAATGCAGGACAAGCTGATGGGAGTTATAAAGACCAATACTGACTCACTTTTAAGAGTTTCTAGCTTGAAGCTGCTTAGCAATAAGATGGAGGTACAGTCTTTGTGCATGTTCATCTTGACGTACCTTCAGGATGATCCAGGACCAGATCAATGGTCACTTTTGAATGTTAGTTTGTGACTCTTGCCATCAGGCTTGAAGATTATATACTTTTAAGTGTTTCTTTGAGAAAGATGGGAATAGCAAACA
The DNA here is from genome assembly GCA_004025045.1 of Sigmodon hispidus. Classification (NCBI taxonomy): domain Eukaryota; kingdom Metazoa; phylum Chordata; class Mammalia; order Rodentia; family Cricetidae; genus Sigmodon; species Sigmodon hispidus. Next base: position 52,443 of record PVIH01003369.1, on the reverse strand, counting down.
TAAAACACTGCTTGTGATATATTCCTGTCACAGCTCTGTTTCTCTACACATTTCTGTAGCATCTTTCACTGCATTGGACTTATCAAAGCTTCCCTTAGCAAATGAGAAGCCAGCCTCCTCCTCATTCTCCAGCTCTAACGATACCCACAACACAGAAACCAACCAGTTCAGTTTGCTTTTTAAATAAGTCCAGGAGATACTAAGATGGTTGAGTGAGTAAAGGTCCTGCATCCAAGCCTGACGACCTGAGTTCAATCCCCAGGACCCATATGGAAGAAAGGAAGAAACTGACCCACAGTAAACGGTTAGCACAAAGTGCTTCTTCAAACATATTTGCAGAGAAAATGAACCATAGATGCTATTTCTTAATCTCTAAATTACATTGTGTTTCTTTGCATGGGAAGGAGTGCCTGAGTGTGGTGGCACTTGTGTGAGTGTGTGGTGGTCAGAAGTCCTTTCCTACTATGTGGGTCCTGGGGATATATCTCAGATCACCAGGACTGGCAGCAGGTATCATACCCACTGAGTCATCTGGCTTATACGGTTTTCTTTCCTGGAACCCAGAGACGATGGCATTCTCCTGAGAAGTGGCACACCCAAGTTCTTTCTATTCTGATCTTGGAAATTTTTTTTTAATTTATTCTGTGAATGGTTTCAATCTCACTTCTTCCAGAAGACACTTGGTGGGGGAGAACAACCACAAGGCATTTGTTAGTTTGTTTTTCAAGACAAGGTTTCCCTGTATAACAGCCCTGTCTGTCCTGGAACTCACTTGCTTGGTACATTAGACTGGCCTAGAAATCACAGAGATCCAGCGGCCTCTGCTGCATGAGTTCTGAGATTAAAGGCCTGCACCACCATACCCCACTTTTTTTTTAAGATATCAATACATTGTAAAAAGTCAGTTGTGTTCCCAGGAATAATAACCCAAGATCAACAATACTCATAATCTTTAAAATGGTGCATCTTCCAAATAAAAAGAGCAAACTTATACATAATCAAGTTTAACTTTTACATGCTGCTAAATTTCAAATGCAAAGTCTGTTGTTCATGAATCTGAATGTACAGATTGGAACTGATGCACAAATTCCACTGATGTCAGTGGTTTTCCTTTGCAGCTTTGGACCCTGCATTTCTGGTCCCTTTACTTAACCCTCCTTCTCTCTACTCACCCTGTGTAAAATGGCAACGTGAGAATTTAGGTAGGAACGCTTATTTCCTGTGTGCTAACTTAACTGCTCTTAGTCTGTGCATGTCTTCCTGAAGGAGATTTGGCTTTTTTCTACATTTAAAAGACTTTCATAAAGGTAAGAACTCAAAAAGTCATGAATTATAAAGTGCCTTTGACAACAAAGATGATTTCTGACAACATCTAATGTTCCTGTCACATTTCTTAGTGCATCCTGAGAGGTGACCAGCAGACAAGTTAATGGTTATTTGTTTCATAGGGAAGTTAGGAGCAGACAAAATTGAGTCCAACCAAAGCCCTTCTATTTATTATTCATTAATTCAAATGGTATCTTTTATGGTTCACAGCACACAAAACCCATTTCAGTCTCTATTTTATTTTTATTTTTTCATTTCCCCAAAGAGATCGCAGTTTCAACACTAGCAGATGGACAATCACTCAGCTAATGGCTAACTGATCTAAGGGCCACAACTTTCCCACCCCCCAAAAGAATAATTTCACTGAAGTTAAAAGGGATGTAACTGTTCCAGCCCTTCAAAGGCATGTCAAAAGTCCTACATTTTCTTTATCTTGCAGTATAGGATGGGCAGAGCCTGTAGACTGTCAAGGAAACAGAAACTCTGCAAAGATGACCATTTCATGCTGGCGGTGTAAAATAGGCATTGCTTACACTATGAAGCTGCTCAGGTCTTTTCAAAACACTTCTTAGTATATGCATATTTGCCCTGGGCCATCCCCACCTCTTCACAAAGTATTTTTAAGTCTTCAAATTTTTAGGAAAAATGTTATGAAGTGTTTTGAGATATGACTTCTCTAACTACAGAGGGATAGCAATGAGCTTCTGGGGTCCTCAGTGTCTTCTTCGGGGTGTAAGAAAGGGACTCTGATAGTGCACATTTTAACTATCCTGTTTTTCTTCTGCAGGTCAACACTATCTTAGGGGAGGTTTTCTGCCATCAGATTCCTATTTCTCTGTGACTAATATTCTATCCTGAGCTCCAATTTCTTTCTAATTTCTTCTTTGCCTTCTCTACCAACTGCGTGTCTCCTGGGATGCAATCTTCTCTCTCTACACCAAACGCTTTCATGAATTCATTTTCAATTACAGTACACCCTCCTCATTGTATTCAGTTCAACCTCCAAAAGAGTTCTATTTACTGTCTTTTTTTCTGATAAACTAATTTGAATAAAAACTTTTAGTTCTTTACCCTCCTTCCCTACAACTAGAAAACAAAGAAAAAGATCCCCCAAAGTGCTGCTAGTTCCCTTTTAAGAATTTTTCAAATGTCAAAGGAGATTCAAGTGAAATTTCTAGGTTGAATTTTAGGTGAGGTGTTTAGCAAATAAATACTGGAGAGGTGGTCTGTGCCCTGCAATCCCCCTAACCTGAACAAGCAGTCTTCACATTGAACTCTCGTCATAGTTAGGGAATAAGGGAGAGGGTGCGACTCCGTCTCTGTCCAAGGAAAGCACTTCTTGTCACAAAGTAGTTTATGTGCTCAATACTAAAAAGAAATAGGGTTTAATGTAGTATTTCTATCACTGACCTTGTCAATCAACTATTTTTTGAATTACCCCAGCATCTCCAATTCAAGTTTTTATTCAACTTTAAAAATCAATATAATATACAATCATGTTTCTTCCTAGAATTTTATCATTGCAAGAACTCCATAAACCAGAATTGTTGGGGAAATTATCTGTTGTGACAGTGATATAGATCTCCTTAATGGAAATGTATCTTTAACCTTAACCCTTTAATCTATAAACTTTTTAGTCAACCGCAAACCTCACTGTGAACTGTTTTGCCTTTATAGCTTGCGTAGCTCCCGCACTCTCCCATTAGTGTTAAGACCAGCCCGTGGGAGGCTGGTCTTCCCTTCCTGACACTGTCAAAGCCATTCACCCCTTCTCTGGGAAAGCAAGTTTTTTGTTTTGATTGGATTTGATTTATATTCTGTGTTGAAAGAATATCTAAGCAGAGAGAATGCTAGGAGGCCTTCAAGCATGGTTTCTCATTTCACAGATGAGGAGTCCAAGATAAGAAAGAATGATGGGCAGAATTCACTTAGCCAGAACATAGACCACTCAACTCCTAGTCCAGTGCAGTGCTGTTCCAACAACCTCTCCATGGAGCCCTAATGCAGATAACTACCACTGAAACTGAATTGTGGCATACACACTCACACAGACACACACAAACACACACACGCTCAAACTATACTGAAAAACCTTTTAGATGTATCCATCTACCAGCTTCAAGAACAATCATGCTAGATGCTGAACGTCTTTTCACTAAGCTGAGTGGCCAAGATTCTGGAAAAAAAGAAGAAGGGTAAGCTACCAGAGAGACCAGACCTGCATCATCCTCCCTGAAGCCCTGAGATCAATGGCCATGATGCAGACCAAACATTTACAGTATGTACACTGATGAGATCTTTCTCTTTGCCACTTCAGAACTCTTTATACACATTTATTCCCCATTGGGTTTGAGTGTGTTCAGAGCTGGAATTATGCACCCTTTACTCATGTTTAATATATGCCAGGCACTTAGGAGAACCATGCTAAATTATGAACAACTTGAGTGGTGTTCATATACTTAAATTAGCTGAAAGGGGTGCTGTTGGAGGAACAGTGCTAACAAAGGGACTTGGGGGCTGGGTCTGCTTCTCTTCCCATAGTACCTGCCTGTGTTCCTTCCTAGCCTAAATCTAAACCATCCAACTGCAGCTTCATTTCTGTGCCTGAGCAATTTGAAGCCAGGGGCAGAGACCCAGAACAAAGCAGATAAAGTTACAGGAGAAAGAAAAGCTAACTCATTCTGTCAGCTCCTACTTCACATTCCGAGTGGGAAAAACAATAGAGAGGTTTTCAAGCATAAAACAGTCCTTCCATTTCAACTATCAAAAAAAAAATCAGAGAAAGAAAATGCTTCATAAACAGCACCTTTCCATGGGCATCAAATTGCTCTACTGACAGTATTTTTAATCAAAAAGTCCAAAGAAGAAGGATGAGTGGAATTTGCAAAGACGCACTCAGAGAATAAATGGAGATATTTGTTGTGAGTCTATGGGAGAAAATAGACAGCAAACACTGGAAGTGACTGCGACTTTCTATTGAGTAGTTTATGCTAAGTCCCCAGATACACTGACCCAGACACCATTAGCGGTCCTCTAAACATGCGCTGTCACCAGGATTCTCAGTGTGCACACTAATCAGAAGGAGGAAGTCACCATTTGGATAGTAGCATCCTCCCTGGGGGCCTTTGATGCCATGAGGTCATCTAAGTCTCAAACTTCAGTTCTAACCAAGTTAAGTGACTTACGGATTATTAAATCACTTGGAAATGCAGTGTGAGTCACATTTGTCTTCATATATCTCTGCTTGCCATAGAAAGATTGTGAACACAAATGAGATCTTTACTATGAAACCTTAGCACCTTAGACTACAGATATCTGTCACTACTCAGGGGAAGAGAAAAGAAGATGTCACTTCCTGGGCTGGTATTATCACTGGACTTTAAAAACTAGGAAGCAATATCAGCTGTTAGCTGCAGGGTGCAAAAGAAGAGTAACTGCATGTCAAAGCTGGAGAGTGAGATTTGTTGGGAAAGACTTGCCTTGAACTTGAATGTGATCCCTTAAACTAATGCCAGACATGGTGGCATACACTTGTAACCCCAGGACTAGGGGTACAGAAACAGGCAGATCCTTAGAACACAATAGCTAAAATGCCTGGCCGTTTTACTGAGCTCTGGTCTGGTGAGAGACCCTGGCTCAAAACAGATGGAGAAAGAAAGGTGCCATCCCAAGAAACAGCACCTAAACATGTCTTCAGCCACACACACATGAGCATACAAATAACACTAAGTCTTCTCTTACATTTTCTCAAACATTTTTTGTAAATTTTCCAAAATCCTGATATGAAAGTCATGATGCTTTTCTTCCCTAGAGTGATGCAGATCTCAGTACATAGCAAATTGTCAATTCACAGTGGGTGTCATGTCATGTCTGGAATAAGTTTACCAACAGTAGTACAGCTTTGAGCAGAGTGTCTGAAGTCCAGTGAAACTGGCTTACCTTCTCTGGTTTACTAATAACACGATGCCATCATATCCCAATGCTTAACATAGTCAGAGAAACCAAACTATGATCCTGTTAAATCCAATGCCTTAAGTACCAACTACAGAAAGAAAATAATTCACCTTATTCTTGCTAGCTCCTCCATGACTAGGCCTCAGTAAATTCACAGAAGGAAAAGGCAGTGAGGAAAACACCAGAGACAGGAAGATGTGTGAAGGGCACATGGTCTTTGATGGAGAAAGGAAAAACAAGTCAGACATATAATGAGAGACTCTCGTGTTGCCTGACAGGTGCCATTGTGGAAGAAAGACATGTGTAAGAAGTCAGAGGATGAGCCCAATAATTCTGCATGTGGTGGCAAGACTGGGAGGTAGAAGCTTCTTCCAAAAAAGGTGCCAATTGAGTTAGAAATGTGCAGCATGTGCTGACAGGCATTACCAAGAGAAGACAAGAGGCCATTCTCATTCAGACTCCCGGCAAACAAGAATGAAAGGACAGCATGGGTTACATGGTATGTCTGGGCAACTACAAGGAAACTACTAGTTCTGTTGCTTCAAAGCTCTGATGGTCAGTGTTGTTTATTTGATACAACCCACAGTCTTTTGGGAAGAAAGCCCTCAATGATAAACTACCTGCTTTGGGTTGGCCTATGGGCACATCTATGAGAAACTGTTCTAAGTTAGTTGATATAGGAAGACTCATCCTGATATGGGCATCTCTGATGTGAGATGTCTTTCTGTACACTGTGAATTATCATTGGATAATAATGGAACTGTTTTGACCTGTGGTGAACCAGCTTATAGTCAGGTGGGAAAACTAAGCATAGATAAAGGGAAAGGAGGGTGGAGTCAAGAGAGACACCATCTAGGAGCCTAAGGAGCAAGTTGTAATAGAGTACAGATAAGTTACAAACCACGTGACAAAACAGATTAATAGGAATGGATTAAGAAGCAAGAACTAGATAACAATAAGCCTAAGCCATCAGCCAAACAGCTTATAATTAATAGAAGTTTTGTGTGATTGTGATTATTTGGGGTCAAAACAGCTATGAGTGGGCCCAGTCTTCAGGGTGAGGCCAGAACTGACAGGTCAAAAACTTTTTACTACACAGTCCCCTTCCCTAGACAGGATATTCTGAACTGAATGAAAGTAAAGAAATTGAGCTGAACATAGCAAGCAAGCAGGTATAAATGCATGAATTCATTTTTCTCTGCTTTCACAATGTGATACAAATAGCTATTTGAAATCCCTACCCTGACTTACCTACAATAATAAACTATAATACAGAACTGCTTTGGGTCAGGGAATTTTATCACAGCAATAGAAATAAAATTAACACAAAGCTTTAGAAGCATTTCACTGGGAAATATTGTCCAACACAGTCCTAGATTAGTTCTAGCTTTTAGTTAGTCAAATAGATCCAGCTTCCTGTCTTTCCGAGCTCTTTCCTTGGACTGAGTTACAGTGTAGTTTCTGTTTATGCACTGTAGAGCTCCACAGGATGCACTCCAGGAGGAATGGCTCCCTCTGGACCTGTACAGTATATAAGCTACACATCCATGGTTGCACTAGTGATATAACTTCACAAAAGAATCATAAATGACTAAGACCTAACTACATGACTAGTCTGAACTCTATAAAAAAAAAGCATGCTCTCAGCACTCAGGATATAGCATCTACCATAAAATAGTCACTCAGTGCTAAATGAGCATTTCACAGATTAGAACCTGAGGTTCAAAGACTAGTTGGCCTGTCCAAGTTCAGTGGCACAATCAGAAGCCCCAAACTATTCACATGAGTTTCTTGTTTTCCTGTGTGGATTCCAAAGTGATATTTTTTTTTCAAATCTGCTAGATGAAAAAAAAAAAAGATAACAGAAAGTACAAGGTCATTGGAAACCAATGTCTGACTTCCCCTTCCCAAGCACTAGCCCAGCTAGTCATGGCATCCTGCCCAGATACAGGAATAAACCAGAGTCCTTAGGCCCATTGCTAACAATCTGACCACCTCAGCCTGATTTTCTCCTCATGGCTTTCCCACCATCACTCTGAGGTTCTGATTGCCTCACCTTATCTGTCTTCCCAGCCTCCCACATTCCATTCCTGATGCCTCTGTGAGCACACAGGCTGCTCTATCTCTTACTGCCCACTGAAGTCAAGAGGCGAGAAGTGCCCTTTCCTATATAACCACAGAACTTTGCAGAAGCCCAAAGTCTCCTTCCTGCCAATATGTTCTTTACAAGACTCACGTGTTATATGCCACTACCTGAGAGACATATATAACACTGAAGTTGATATACATGATGTTAACACACCTTCATTTATCTTAGGGTATCCAATGGTCCAGCAGAAGGGAAATATGGCTGAACTCTAGGAATTCCTGGTGTCATTTCTTCATGCTCAGTTGACTTTGTTAAGTGCATGGCTATATTTGCTCATGAATGTTTATTTGGTCTGATTGCTTTTATGTAGACATATTTTTTTAAATAAGAGTCAACAAAGCAGGGGTCACTTTGGAAGTGAAAATCCCTAAGAACAGCAGTACCCTTTGTAGAAATGGAAGAAAAACCTGAAAATGGAGAACTTCCAGCCCTGCCTGCCTCTCCATGAAGCTAATTTGTGACAAAGCTCAGCCCCTTCACCGATGCACAAACATGCGAGCAGAAACCACCACTGAGTTCCTTTAGTCCCTGTCTAAGAACCCTACTCAGACGCTGATTGCTAATATCACTTCTTTGTAATAAAAACTACAGTCAACTTGTCTAATGTTTTACATATTCCTTCATTGAGTATACACTTCGATGGACACAGTGCCCTTTTTTTAAAAAAAAAAAATTCCCATATCCCCTACTGCTTCCTCTTCTATCCCTTCTCCCAGTCCTAGCCTCTGACCTCCTCTTCCTCCCCACATTCACTCCCCAGAGAAGGCAAAGAACCCAAAGGCATATCCCAAGGTCCGGCATATGCAGTTGAGGTAGGGCCGAGTTCCTCATCCAAGTATCAAGGCTGAGAAAGGCATTTTCCCCCTAAGCATTGCTTTCAAAGAGGCATTGCATGGGCCTGGGACGGACTCTGGTCCGATTGCAAGAGGATCCAGATACTGCCCATGTCTTTCGACTATCATCTACATTCACGGCGTCCAGATCCATCCATGAAGGATCATCAGCAGTTATTTCAGATGGGACTGCCTACTCCATGAGTCTCCACATCTGGACACAGAGTTCTTTGTACATGTTCTACAGGGCAGAAAGCCAGCCACTTTCTGCAGTACAGGCTAAGACTATTTACGTGTTCAGGGTTCTCATATTTCTGCTTGGAGCAGCTTGTAAAAAAAAATTGTCATTTAATGTTTGGGAGGGAGTACATGTAATACAGGATTTGGAAGAAGAGAGTAAATATTATCAAAACACGTTGTACAGAATTCTCAAAGAACTAATTTTTTAGTTATAAAAATGAGGAAATTTTCTATTCTGATAAAAATTTATAGCTGGGCAATGCTGGCTAATGACTTTAATTCCAGCATTCAAAAGACAGAGGCAGGAAGATCTCTGTGAGTTCAAGACCAGCCTGGTTTATAGATCAAGTTTCTAGACATCCAAGGTTATGGAGAGAAACCTTGTCTTGAAAGCCTCTCTCCCCTCAAAAGAATTATAAGGAGAGAGTTAGTGTAGTCACATTTGAACCATTGGCAGAAGGTAAACCAAACAGCCAGGACATAGGAAACTTCAGTGCCTGCCTTGGGACTAGGGATTTCCTGATCATTGCCATTTGGGCTGAATTATAAGTTTCATCAGTTTCATTGTATGTCACCAAATTACAGTAGTAATTGTCCACCTGTGCCCACATGTAGTGGCTGTAAGTATTCATAGAAATAAAACCAAGAGGCTGTAGGGCCCTACAAGAGTTTGTACAGCACTGATGTTTCTCTCTGTAAATCTGCAACAGAGCTGACAATGTACTTCAGTGATCCCTTCCATGAAGTACTTGGTTTACGTGGGGTATTTGGTATGAGACTCGATTTGTTCCATTAAATAGAAAGAGGCATCAGAATCCTGAAAAGAAAAACTGAAGAGAGACTCTGCTGTAACCAAGGACACCTTAGAAACATGGCTTTCACTGGGTTACCTCTATCCTTAGGTATCTCCCCTTACAAAATGGCAAAGTTGACAGGATCTATCCTAATTTTACTATTAATCAGTCCAGAAACCCTACAGAGATGGGTGGACATGATTAGTTCAATTTCATCATAAAGACATTTGCTGTTTTTGAGCACCTGAAGAACCTTAAAGCCACGGAGAATACCAGTGTCTCCCAGGCCACACAATTCATAAGGGTGTTTTGCACAGGGAGCAGAGACGCTCTTACCAGCAGAAGAAGAGGCTTCTGGGCCTGGTTAAATGACAGGTATCCAGCAAAAAGGTAATGAAGTAGCTCAAGTTTTTTTGCCCTTTTCTGTTAAATCAAAAAATTTTCAACTTTAAATAGTTAGACTATATACAACAGAACAGTTATTAAATCAGAATTGCAGTAATTAGTTACTTCATTTTAATTAATTAATCCATTTGTATTTGGCAAAATTAGAGAAAATACTTCATTATCTACCTCATCTTAGCAAGTCCAAAAGATTGTACCTAATTTACCTTCTATTCTAATTTTCATTATCAAAATTATCTTTTAATGTCTCTCAACTCTATACACTTTAGAATCTTAGTGCGTTTATTTTCTGAATCTGTAACAAGGTGAAAATGTTGTGAAATAATTCTCTTGTACATTGTTAAGATTTGTCACTTGAATTGGTTTAATAAAACAATGATTGGGCAGTAGCCAGTCTGGAAGTGTAGGTGGGGACCAAGTTAAGAATGCTGAGAAGAGGAAGGGCAGAGACAGGAAACACCAATCAGCCACTGTACAAGCAGGACATGTAAAAATGAGGTAACAAGCCATGAGCCATGTGGCAAAGTATAAATAAAAATATGGGCTCATTTAAGTGTAAGAGATAGTAACAATCCTGAACTACTGGCCAAGTATTTATAATTTATATTAAGCCACCAAGTCAATTATTTGGGAAGCAGCTGTTGAATATTTGGGAGTTGAATAGCTCAGATTTTAACAACAAAAGGAAAGGAGTGGTCCACCCAGCTTAGTCAAAAAATAAAAAACTTGTGAGTTATCTTACAACATACCTGAAAGTAATCAAGAATGAATGGTTATCTTGATACATAAAAAGCGATTTTCATTGATGCTTTCTAAATTTAACTCTAAAATAAGTGTATAATTAGAAATGAAATTATGACTTTAAGACCATCCAGCACAGATTGCTTATTGGACAGATCTCTTGATGGACACTTTTCTAAATTTTATAGCAAATAAATAAAAAAGGATGTGTTACCAATTTTTAGAACTTATAACTTTAGTATGATCAAATACAAATCCATATATTTGAGTAGAAGACACATATGCACAGAAAATTTTTCTTGCGTTTACTTATTTACCCAATAGTGGCTTAGTTCCTGCCTAGTGCAGAAGCTGCATGCTATCCCAGGCAGTTCATTTAAAAGATAGTATCAGGCTACATCCCATTGCAAGGTAAAAACTATATTGTTTTGGTCCCCATAAAAGCCTAATCTTAATATATCAGGGAACAGCATGGTGGAATAATTACTTTCCTTAGCAGGAATGGCTGACAAGCTTTTCCTCGATACTTGGTAGCTCAATGTGGCAGATGAGAGCTAATACTCAATTCTATAAAGAGAAATCTCTCTGCCTAGATGGTCTTCTCTAGTTCATAATGATGGACAAATCAGAAAAAATGTATAAGTAAATAATTTATGTCTAATGAAGTAAAATGTCTGACTATAGGGTTTGGGCACCTCATAGTCACTTGTTCTCAAATTTTGACCAGTTGTATATGTCTGTAATAGTATTCCAAGAAGAAGAGAAGGAGGAGGAAGAAGATAAAGAGGAAGAGAAAAGAGAAGGAAGAGAAGAAGGAGGGGGAGGAAAAGAAGAAGAGGCTTATTTGATGAGGGTGAGAGCTATATTTATCTGTAAGTAGATATGAAAGATGTATGTATACAAATTATACAGGCTTAGGAAAATGGTAGTTATAGGTTCTCCTCCTGGGTTCATGACCTCTTCAGTCATGGGTAGTTAGTTAGCTGGGTTTCCAGGACAAGACAGGTATGAGAAGACTTTGAGTGCAGTTAAATGGCTGTTGGTTACTCAGTGATACAAGTGCCACTATTGTGCACTTGAGGATATCTGGCCATGTTGACTGTTGTTATGTTTTTTGAATGTTACATCTGTGTAGGCCTATTGATTCCTTGTCTTTCTTGACAGTTTTCAAAGTACCTTCCAGTACTATGAGGGCTAGTCTTCAAGGGGGCGGCTTCCATGTCAGTTCCAGATTAACCCCTTCAAGTCCTATGTCTGAAGTATGTGGTGTTTTCAGAAATAGGGTCCATCTTTAGGTTCTGAGAGACAACCAAAGGCAATGAAATGGTCAATACTGTTGTAAGAGTCTCTTAGACCAACAGTGAGAAGGGAAGATTCCCTTGCATATCTTTGGAGTATTACTATATAGTCTATGTATCCTGAAGTTGGATGTTATCAACCTGCTTGGAATAATTTCTATCATATATATATATATATATATATATATATATATATATATATATATATATGTGTGTGTGTGTGTGTGTGTGTGTGTGTGTGTGTGTGTGTGTGTGTATTAGATGTATGTAGTATATCATATCTATATACATGTGTATATATTACATATGTATGCATGTATACTTTAAGGAATCTTATAAGATAATATTACAAGATAATATTTCCCCATGGCTCTTTTCAACTATCATTTGACCATATAGTTATGGACCAACGGAGGGTAATTATGTGGTAATTCATTGATCTGCCACTAGAGGGAGAGCTAACAAAGAGCTGGGCATAAATACAGGGGCATCTGACTTTTAATTATATATTTTTTGACATTGTATTTTCATTACTTCCTTGAAATTTCATGCATGTATACAATGCATAGCAGGAGAGAAGAGAAAACAGAAAGACAGCAATATTAGCTATAGAAACATGACTTTCACAAGGAACTGGATGGAGTTCAAGAGGAGTAACAATAACTTTCAAAATAACTCGCCACTTTTCCTCACCCCCAAGATTTTTGAGTCTTTTTGAAGTTGATCTTGATGCCTTGACCTTAATGGACCACTGACTTAGTCTGAAGGTGGGGAGATGACACAGGACATCAAGTCTTGGACCTTGCTTTTCATATTGTTAGAGACATGGTCTCTATGCTACTTCATAAGACAGGCTAGCTGGCTAGCAAGCTTCTAGAGATTTTCTTTTCTCCAAATCCCAATTCCAAGTAGGGAGGTTCTGACATTACAGACTTTTGTGTTACTGCATCCAGCTTTTAAGTAGGTTCTAGGGATATGATCTTGGGCATCAGCTTTGTTCGGAAAACTCTTTTACCCACTAAACCATCTTCCCACATACATGATGTTCTCTTTGGTCCCTACCTGTATTGTTTGGGTTTTTCATTAATCCTATAGTTTTGCTTTTGTAGATAATATCATGATGAAGGACAATTATCTCTTTGAATAGTCATAGGTATTCCTCACTCCTCCCCCCTCAAAAAAAAAATCTGTTTAGCTACATGGGCTTTTCTCAAAATAGAGAAATGGAACTTTGTGGTTGCATTGAGATAAGGATTCTGTATTCATACAACAACCAGAATAGCAATGGGGTCAATAAATGGCATGTAAAGTGACTACGATCTGTGCATAGGGCACTCTAATAGAGGCACCTAAGCACTAAGAAGAGAATTGTGGGAACTGTGAGCCATATAAAGTTATATTCTTTCATACTACCTTTGACTAATTGCAAGATGTTGAGCAAGATGCCTCTTTTTTACCTTCATTTCTTCCTGCATAAAAATATCCCCAAAGAAGCAGCCTGTATGTGATATGACACCATGGTAAAAAGGATAAAGATCATAAAAGTTGGGTTTTATCAGAAGAGAAAAAAAGAAAGAACATTAGAAATAACAAAGAGTCAATAAGACAGCTGGAAACTTCAGAAAAAGGAAAGGCTGTACAGTAGCAATGAGGAGTCGGTCCACCCAGCTCACCAGCAGAGAATGGAAGTCGAAGACCATGATATACTAATTAAAGCAGGTGGTCCTGGTATAAAGGCTGACAGTCCTAACCAATGGACAAACTCATGGTTCTCATATAAGTTGTAAATCCAGATGGCTGATTTTGTATTTAAAAGAAAATAGATTCTCCTGCATGGTAAGTTAGTACTAGAGAAGAAATCCATTCTATGACTGTTCAGACTTTGGAGTATTGCAGCCAGGTGTTAGCATGGGGGTGGAGAAGGAACATTATTTAAGACTGAGTTACTCTGGTCAAACAAGTAATAGTTCCCAGCCAGGATTCCTGGGATCACCCTGCCATAGTCTCTGGGAAGAAAGGAGCCACCAAAGAAATCCTGGAAAGAGGAAGGCTTGGTGCAGTCATGTTAAGAAGGTCGGGACACAGGAGGCTTGTGTTGGGTAAAGCATAGTGGTTGGTGGCCCCAAATTCCATAAAAAGGAGCAGCTACATCACATGAAGATTGAAAGGAAACTTACATTCCAGACCTGGGGGTCAGAGGTGGCACCAAATCCAGGCTCCCATGCAGTTTTCCTTGGGCAAGATTGAGAATCCCAGTCTTTTTTTTTTTTTTTCTGGGTTTCCAAAATACATTTTATTTGTTACTAAAAAACAATTTTTTAATCAATCAGGTGTAAATACAATAAGGCATTATGGTTAAAACACTAAGACTATAGGACAGAGGCAATACTAATTAACTACATATATACTACACAAAGTCAAACAATGCACACGAACCATAGTCTGAAGACATACTATCAAACAGCACAAAATATCTTTGTGGAGCTTAACTTCTCAAGATAGAATGGTGTGTTATTGTGTTAGTAAAAATAACAAATGGCAGGAAGCTATTTTCAGGTTTTTAAATACATATATATGCATATATACGTATATGTATACAAAGGCTTGCTAAAAGTAGCTACTGATTTAGTAAGCTGTTTACACTTCTATCAGCTTCAGATTAGAGGCCAGCATCCAACAGAACTTGAACAGCACTATGAGGATGTCAAGAAGAGGGCTTATGGAGAATTCACACTGGTAGAAGAAAAATGAGATGCTGATCATAACTGTGATGCTAGACCATTGACAACAGAAGACTAAAGGAAGGAATAGCTGGAGAATGAGCCAAGTTATATTTTCAATGAGCAAATACTATGGATGAGGAGTGAGATGCTTTCAGGAATAATTTCCATCATTCAGATTTCTAGCAACACTTTCATGCTTAGCATGCTGCAGTTCTGCATTGTGGGATCTCATTCCTGGGAGCCCTTTATCTTTGTACTGTTCCCATCGAAGAAAGAACAGTCAAAACAGATGTCATTCTAGCATTTAAGAGCTCAATGCTGGGTGGTTTGTTTAACCTTAGCAGTTTTATGCATCACCAAATGGAACCTTGCTTTTTAAAGTAAGCTTCATTCAACCCAACTCATCTGAAAAGAACAGGGTTGCCATTGTCTTTACAGTTGTTGCTATCATGTTAATTGATGCTTCAATTTAAGTTGGTACATTTGGTATGTGAAACTCAATTATATTTCTGGAAGCCTGGGGGTTTCTTGAAATAATGTCAAAAATTAAATCTATTTAATGTAGACAGAATTAAATAGCTGTTTGGAATAAGATTTTTTTCCCAAGGGGCTTTTGATAAATTTAAAATAATAATTTTAGTCTTCATCTTCCCACATTTAGAAAAAACAGAGAAATGATTTTGCTGAATAAATAGTGAACAAGTGATGGCAACATGAACCTAAGGGGGGCTGCAAAGTATTAAAGCTCGTCTAAAATGCTACATCTGAAATGCACTCTTTAGAACAGAATGAAATGTGCCCATTTGTTGCATCGTGCTCTGTATATATAACTTAAGAGATATGTTGGATGTTAAGACATGTTATTAAAAAGCAAAGATAATTCTCCCTTATCAAGTAAACTGAGAGATACTGATGTAAAAGGCACGAGACTTCTGTACAGAGGGATTTTCATGTACACTCATGAGCTATAAAATGTTAGAAAGCCATTAGATTGGCACATGTGATATAGGAGGCATTTCCCACACAAATTAGATCATGGAACTTTTGTCCTCCAATTAACACTTCTTGTGGACCATGTTTTGGCAGACAATACATTAGAAATCGGAAACGGTGAGGTCACGTCTCCACCTGGGGAAGGTCTGCTCTAAAAAAAATGGTGAAACAAAAACCCAGACCCCTACAGAGAACACACTAAGTTTATGAGACTTGGACAAAGTTCTAAGGCTCTCACTCAATAACATTATTAAACATAAGCTTAAATATACTGCATTGGTCTGTTCTTCAATTTGGACTTCATTTTCTCTGTTAAACTGCTATCTCAGGGCTGGGATACACACCATGGTAGAGTGCTGCCCAAATTCTCAAATTGAATCCCAGTACTACAATGAAAAAAAATAAACAGAAGTTATAAAATACTTTATAAATACATTCTCACAGGGACTACATGGAAAAGAAATTCCCTTTCATACTGCCTCGGAAACTGAAGGCTAACGAATTACATTTTCTTGGTCAATCTTAGATATGCACTCCTTAGAATACCTGAGATTTGATGTTTGCTCTGCTAGATTCCAGAACTGGAACTGTTTCTCTTCACAGCCATCAAAATGTTTAAAAATCTTCCCTCTCAATGACACCTGTGAAATAACGAGGAATTCCTGAGTACTTTGAAAGCATAAAAACAGAAAACAATGGGGCTAGAGCCCGCAAGAGCCTTGGCTGCTCTTCCAGAGGTCCTGAGTTCAATTCCCAGCAGCTACAAGGTGGCTCACAATCATCTATAACTGTAATCTAAGACCAGTGAACATTAAGATACATGTCCTGTCTGTTACCTTTTCAAATCTTCAGCAATTCCTTTTGCTTTTTCTCATTTCCATAGTGTTTGCTTTCCAGTACACACACATCATTTTGGAGTTAGACATGCATCTATTTTAAGTTTATTTTCAAACAGAATAATTCATAATCTGACCTTCCACATAGAGTCAGGGCTGTATGATGCCCACTTGCTTCACTGAGTTAGAATTCCAATAGCTTTGTTCATCAAGAGATTGGAAATATAAATTTTAAATATCTCAACCACTCCAAGTCCATGCCTCAGTGTCATTTTCATGAAATTGACACTCCTGTTTTATTAAGTTCAAAATAGAAGGAAAAGAAAATATAAAATATTTGAACATAGAGCGATAATAGTATTTTGGTACTCTCTGTGTTTTAACATATGTGTCTATGTGTGTGTGTGTGTCAGTGTGTGTCTGTGTATGTGTCTATATGTATAAGCATGTCTGTGTGTGTATATGTGTGTGTATCTATATGTGTGTGTCTATGTTCTCTATGTGTGTGTCTGTATATATTGTGTGCATAACTGTGTCTGTATCTCTCTCTTCCTGTGTGTGTGTGTGTGTGTGTGTGTGAGAGAGAGAGAGAGAGAGAGAGAGAGACCATATGAGTGCCAGTGATTAGATATAGATGCTGGGAACTAACCTTGGGTTCTCTGGGAAAACAGGAAACTTTCTTACCTTCTGAGCCAGCTCTCCAGCCCAGAAGTCTGTGCTTAATGTACTGTCTGAATGAAGTTGTATTATGAATGTCCACATAAGTATTAACATCTTCACTAAGAATGTGTAACCAAAATGATAACAATATAATGTTGACAGGCTAACAATGTCTTATTCAGTGTTTAACCCAAAAATGTGCATGTACACAGGCAGGTAAAAATGCTTTTAAAGATGTCAGATTTTAATATCTATAGCAAGCCAAGAATGTTTTTGTGTTTTGTTAAGTAGCCAAATGCTAATATCTAAACCAAAACCCAATTTTAAAAATCTGCCAAACAAAACAAAAAGCACACCAGTATTCTCAAAGCAATCATTCCTCAGTCTGCAGTTTCACAGATCCGTCCTTTTATAGAACCAGGACATGTTATCGGAAGGCTGGGGACATGAAAGGAAATGAATTTAGTCTGCAGTTTTGTGAGACAACAAAGTTCCATAGTCTCCACTCTGGAACCTTCACTGATAATTACCATCCTATCTTTGATCTAGGCAAGAAAATCTGTTGCAGCTGCCTTATCCGCATCTGTATCTCTTCTCAGTAATATATGGGAGGTACTTTAAATCTGCCTGCACGGTGTTGGCAAACATCCCCCTTATTTCAGATAGAAATGCTAATGTAAAATTGACACACTCTTCAGCTTTAGCATAAGCGACTGTCCCCAGATCCAGCCTCTAATATTACATTAGCTTCACCTGCAGATTTACAATCCCAGTTTCAACCAATGGATAGCATCGTGTGATCTGCAGTTGTGCAGTCAGAAAAATAAAGGGCTGGTTGGTTGTTTTGTTTTCTGCTGTTCAGTTAATATGGTTGATAAGTAAATGTTTAAGAGTCTGAACAAAAGCATGCTCCTAGGCTCACCCCAACTTTATCTCCTCCGAGAAACCACTTCCTTTTTCCTTTAAAGCTTTTTTGTGTTTTTCTAAAAAATTCCTGTCTCTTTTCCTTAAGACTGATTTATGTTTAGTGTCCTCCTCTCAAAGCATTTCTGAGTATTAATTGTGCCTTCGCACTTTAGTGGGACATTCAAAATGTCACCACTGTTACTGAATCTGTACCCTCTAGGCCATCCAGTATGGCAGGCAGCAAACACCCAGGCCTAGGTACCTACAAATCATTGCCAGGCACTTTCTAACTGATTCACTACACTCAAACCCCTTACAACAACAGTGATCCCCACCTCAACCAGTTCTCCCACAGTTACACATTCATTTACAGAGGCAAATGAGTCCTGAGAAGGGTTCGACACTTCTATTTTGGTTTTTATTTATTTACTTGTGGAGGTGGTACAGAATCGGATCTTGGGAACATGAATGATAAATCAGTTTTATTTATCTTATAGACCAAATGGTATGTTTCAAATACTTAGTGTGTATAATTACTTCCCTCCCTCTTGATAAGTTCTATCTCTTATGTCTACACAGCATGATCACTTTGCTTTTATATCCAGGCTCTGGTCTTCATTTTATATGAAAACATCTCAGGAAAACACAAAGTCATAATTACATTTTCCCCCTAAAAATCTACATCCCCTCCACCCGATCACTCTTGCAATGCCCACCAATGGCACACAACACGTGCATCTGCCCAGCTGGGCTCAAATCTAGCCAAGAAGTGACTTATCTTTCTGCTTGCTAGTGATTTAGGAACAATTTATTATTTGCTTAAATGAGTCAATAAGAAGGATCAAAAGTCATTTTAATGGCAGTGCTCTGGTCCTGTAGAAATAGTAAATCTAACACAGCCAAGATCAGCAGTCAGAAATGCAAATGTCCCCCACTAAATGCCTCGGAAATATTCCCTCTTTGCTCCATTCCAAAGAGCAAATGTTAGGCCCATCAGTGAGAGCCCCGCAAAGAAAGAAACTCATGAAGTCATTCATCCCCTGGATCAAATCCTGTCTCAATCACACTATGCAGTGTGACCAGAGACAATTGAGTTACATTTGTTTGATATGTCTCATTGATCAAGACAAAAATTAATACACTTGACAAGTCAAAGTTGCTGACCTACAGAGGATTGATGCTCTAAACAAACCTGTTCAGAATCTTCTCCCTGCTTAACAAGCAGATGAGGGCAAGAGATGAAAATCAGAGAGCCTATTCTTCTAGACTTCCTGTGCTCCACAGTCATCAGGAACATAACCAGCTACTGCAGGTGTCTGTGAGGACTGCTCCGTTCCTTTCTTATGCACAACTGTAGTGAAGGCCTGTCCCTGACTAGGTGGGTCCTTTGTCTCCTGTAGCACAAAATCAGCAATGGCTGAGAGGAAAGCATATTACAGCAGGGAACACAGTGGACTGCTCTGTAGGTAGTGGAGCCAGGAATGTAGGTGCACACAATCATCTTATGAAGAAGACTTTGAATATTCATGCATCTTCCCTCCAAGGGTTTTGAATATTCATAATTTTTTGCAACAGAGGGGTAGACTTTCAGTATACATCTGCCACTGGGTACATGGCTCAAAATGTGCCTAGATGTGTGCCAACTCCTCCTTGGGACATGTCTTCTACTATGATAATAAAACAAAGGTTATTTCCAGGCAAGAGTATCTTCCTATGCATTCTCAAGGTTAGGGGAAGTTCTGTGAATCTTAGATCCAGAAGGTCAGAAGGTCAGGAGTGGGAGGCTTAGGTGAAAACCCTCTGACATTTCTTCATACCCTAGAAATTGATGGGTGTCTTTTATGCCAAGAAAGCTGGTGTTCGCTATAACTTCAGTCTAGTGGTTTAGGTCTCCTCCATTGCTCCTTTTAAACACCACACTCTCAGTTAACTTCAAACACAGTTTTCACCTTTGCTGTATATTGTGGTTTTACTTTCTTGACTGACAAAAGCCAGAACATAACTAAACACTGATGGAATCCTTCTCTTCACACATACCTTCAAAATATATCTAATAGCCCAAATAAAACAGCTGGTCCTTACAGAAGGATGCTTTGCTTCATCTCTGCACATGCCACCAAAGTGTCATCAAGTGAAGACAACTAGCCTCCCTGCTATCCATCCTTCTACATCCATAGATGCTAACCAGGTTCAGTTTCTCATCATCTATCAAATACGTGGCTAAGGCTGACTCAGCCTCTTTATCAGTCATCACCATCCCTCCTCAGCACAGCTACCCTGGGTTGTCCTCCATTAAACATCAGGAGACCTTTTTAAAATGCAGATCAAACCATCTAATGCTAGGGGAAAAAAGAAAGTACCCACATGGCTTTCCAAGACACACAGAAAGAAAATCAAAGGAAAAACACATTAGCCTAAGCTAGTATAGCATCTTTAAATTAATAAAAAACATGCTGGCATTTGTATAGTCTCAAAAATATTTTTCACTGATATTTCATCCTTTAATCTTTCCAAGAAAATCTCAGCTACCAAAAAGCCCTTTAGCTACATCCTGTGCTTTCTCTGTTTTAACTGCAGCAACATACTTGTTTTTCTCACCTTTACCCTGTTCTTTCTACACTACTCTATTTTTCAGTATCAAATAGTTTCTTTTATATTCTACATCTTATGAAAACTACTGTTTTCCCCTCTGCTCTGGCCCTTTATCTTTCTATTTTTATAGCAGCTTATAGTAGTAGTCAGTCTCAAGTTAGATCTTCTGGAACACTCTATAACCCTGCTTCCAAGGACTGGAAAACTTACACAGACTAATACATTTTTGTTTCTTTTTCGTTTTGTTTTGTTTTAGTTTTAGTTTTTATTATGTATAAAGTCTCATTTTTTTATCCACGTATAACCTTGTTCAAACTCCCTTCCCCCTCTTACCCCTCCCAGTCACTCTCTCTCCTCCCCATCTCCTTATCTCCTCCACAGCAAGGGCAGGAGGTCCCAAGGTGGCTTAGTTCAGCATACACTCCAGGCAGATCTGCTTTCCTCTTCCCAACATCAAGACTGGGTCAGGTGTTCCTTTAGAGGGAATGGGCTCCAAGGTGCCCGTCCAAGGTGCTTCAGATCCCATGTTGTTCAGTGGGTGTGGTTTGCACCTTGAGAATGCTTTTCTTTTTGTTTAAAGTCCACTAATCAGTCAGTACATCCTCTGTTTATCTTTCTGGGTTTGTGATACCTCACTTGGGAGGATATTCTCCAAATTCATCCATTTGCCTACAAATTTTAGAATATCATTTTCTCTTACTGCTGAGTAGTACTTCATTGTGTAGATATACCACAGTTTGTTAATCCATTCCTCAGTTGAGGAGCATCTAGGTTATGACCAGGTTCTTGCTATTACGAATAATGCTGCTATAAATAAAGTTGAGCTAATACCTTTGGAGTGTGAATGTTGCTGGATCCTTGGGGAGAGTGATTCCCAGTTTTCTGAGAAATCACCATGCTGCATTCCAGAGTGGCTGAACAAGCTTACACTCCCACCAACAATGAAGGAGTGTTCCCCTTGCTCTGCAACCTTTCCAGCATAGGCTGTCCTCTGTGTCTTTTATCTTAGCCAATCTAACAGGTGTCAGGTAGTATCTCAAAGTTGTTTTGATTTGCATTCCTCTGATGGCTAAAGATATCGAGCACTTTTTCAAGTGCCTTTTAGCCATTTGTAATTCTTCTGCTGAGAATTTCCTTTTTAGTTCCGAACCCCATTTTTTGATTGGGATATTTAAGGTTTTGGGCTCTAGTTTCTTAAATTCTCTATATATTTTAGAGATCAGTCCTCTATCACTTGTAGGGTTGGTGAAAATCTTTTCCCATTCTGTAGGCTGTCGTTTTGTCTTATTGACTGTGTCCTTGGCTTTACAGAAGCTTCTCAGTTTCAGGAGATCCCACTTATTGATTGTTGTTCTTAGTGTCTGTGCTACTGGTGTTATATTTAGGAAGTGGTCACCTGTGCCAATGCGTTGGAGGGTATTTTCCACTTTCTTTTCAAGCAAGCTCAGTGTGGCTGTGTTTATGTGGAGGTCTTCGATCCACTTGGATTTGAGTTTTGTGCAGGCTTGGATCTATTTGCATTTTTCTACAAACTACCATCCAGCTATGGCAACACCATTTGTTAAAGATACTATTTTGTTTCCTTTGAGGATTTTGGACCTCTATGTCAAAGATCAGGTGTTCAAAGGTTTTTGGGTTAATGTCAGGATCTTCATTCTATTGCATTGATACACAAGTCTGTTTTTATGCCAGTACCAGGCTGTTTTTAATACTGTAGCTCTACACTATAACTTGAAGTCGGGAATGGTGATGCCTCCTGAGGTTCTTTTGTTGAGCGAAATTGTTTTGACAATCCTGGCTTTCCTGTTATTCCAAATGAAATTGAATAGTGTTCCTTCAAGGTCTATAAAAAATTGTGTTGGGATTTTGATGGGAAGTGCATTGAATCTGTAGATTGCTTTTAGTAGAATTGTCATTTTTACTATGTTGATCCTACCTATCCAGAAACATGGAAGATCTTTCCATTTTTCTGATATCCTCTTTGATTTCTTTCTTCAGTGATTTAAAGTTTTTGTCAAATAGATCTGTTACTTTTTGGGTTATAGTTACTCCAGCTATTTTAACAATCTATTATAATCTTGTATCCTGCTACATTGCTAAAGGTGTTTATCAGCTGTAGAAGTTCCCTGGTAAAATTTTGTGGATCACTTATGTATACATAATCATATCATCTACAAATAGAGAGAGTTTCACTTCTCTTCCAATTTGTATCCCTTAATTTCCTTTTGTTCTCTTATTGCTTTAGCTAAAACTTCGAGAACTATATTGAATAGATAAGGGGAGAGAGGACAGACTTGCCTGGTTCCTAATTTTAGTGGGATTGCTTTGAGTTTTTCTCCATTAAGTTTGATGTTGGCTGTTAGCTTCTTGTAAATTGCCTTTATTATATTTAGATATTTTCCCTGTATTCCTGATCTCTCCAGGGCTTTTATCATAAAGGAGTGTTGGATTTTGTCAAAGGTTTTTTTCTGCATTTAAGGGTATAATCATGTGGGTTTTTTTCCCTTCAGTTTGTTTATATGATGGATGACATTTACAGTTTTTCATATGTTAAGCCATCCCTGCATTTCTGCAATGAAGCCTACTTGATCATGGTGGATGATATTTTCTATATGTTATTGTATATGGTTTGCCAGAATTTTGTTGAGAATTTTAGCATTAATATTCATGAGGGAAATTGGTCTGTAATTCCCTTTCTTTGTTGCATCTTTGAGTGGCATGAGTATTAGGGTAATTGTGGCCTCATAAAAAGAGTTTGGCAATATTCCAGCAGTTTGAGAAGCATTGTTATTAGTTCTTTGAATGTCTGGTAGAATTCTGCACTGAAATCATCTTGACCTAGGCCTTTTTTACTTGGAAGGCTTTTAATGACAGCTTTAATTTCCTTTAGGGTTATAGGTCTGTTTAGGTATTTAATCTGATCTTGATTTAGTTTAGGTGAATGGTATCTGCCCAAAAAGCTGTCCATTTCTTCTAGGTTTTCCATTTTTGTGGAGTATAGATTTTCAAAGTATGACTTGATAATTCTCTGGATTTCTTGGGGGTCTGTAGTTATATCCTACTTTTCATTTCTGATTTTATTGATTTGGATACTCTCTCTCTATGCTTTTTTGTTAGTTTGGATAAGAGTTCATCTATCTTGTTGACTTTCACAAAGAACCAACTCTTTGATTTATTGATTCTTTGTATTGTTCTTTTTGTTTCAATTGTATTGATTTCAGCTCTAAGTTTGATTATTTCCTGCCATCTACTCCTTCTAGGTGAGTTTGCTTCTAATTGTTCTAACACTTTCAGCTGTGCTGTTAGGTCTCTAGTGTGGGATTTCTCTAGATTTTTCACATATGCATCTATTGCTATGAATTTTCCCCTTAAGCAGTCTTTCATTGTGTTCCATAAGTTTGGGTACATTGTGGATTCATTTATGGTAAATTCTAGGAAGACTTTTATTTCTTTCTTAATTTCTTCCTTGACCCAGAGGTGGTTCAGTTCAGATGCTTATATTAATTACATGCTGTTTGACCTACATCTTGGGCTTATTGCTAGCTAGCTCTCTCATCTTAACCCATTTCCATTAATCTCTCTTGCCATGTGGCTTATCTGAATTCCTTTACATATTGCTCCTTGTGCAGCTGGATCACATCTCCCATGACTCTGCCCTCCTTTCCCATGTATCTATGTTTGGATTTTCCGCCTGCTTCCAAGACGCCCTGCCACAGGCCAAAATAGTCCCTTTATTTGCTTCTAAGTTGCTCTACCATAGAACAAAACAATGACATTCACAGCATACAGAAAGACATCCCACATCATGTATCATACTACACTTAAGCTATAAAACCCTTTAACATAACCAGAAAGCAAATGATCAGTCACATTGCTTAGCAGTCTCTGAGGGAGCTCACTACAATAACAATAACCAACAACCTTTAAGAGTCACTAAGAGCCAGTGTTCAGAGCAGCACAATGGATGCTGTGAGTGATGGTAGTGCTGGCCGTAGATAAATGGTACTAGAAAACTGCCATGATCAGAGGCTCAATACTGCTTCAACGTGAGAAGAATCTGAAAAGCATCATCATGGTGAGTGACAACAGAATGTCTACCTTTTCTTTGTGTTTAAAAGATATGAAATTAGCCTGGGATGGCACACTCAACAAAGAATTTGACAGTCTCTTTCCTAGACTGGATCAGAAAGAGAGGTTGCCTGGAAATGATACAGAATCTTCAGATGTGCTGATTAGAAAATAACAAAACAGCCCTAACTCTTCTCTGCCCTAATCTCAAATTTGCAGTGCTCTGCTTTATCTAGTTTGAGCCCATTAACTTTTTAATATATTTTTTAATCAAGCTGTTTATACACACAGAGCTTTACCTAAAACACGTGTATGTGTTCATTATTAAACAATCCTCGGTGACTATTTGGCTAGATCAACTGCATTTGGCAATCACTGATCATACCCAGGGCTTTCATCCTGACAAGGGCTTCTCGCCAACAGAAGCCTTGGACCGATTCTGGCTCCTCCTTTCACCAGCTGTGGCACACTGAACAAGCCCACCTCACAGCATCTGTTACTTCAGGTATTACATTTTCCACACTAACAATTTTCTTGCAACATCAAAGCTAGTGTTCAGTATGTAAGAAGTGATAAGCTTAGTTAGCTATGAGGAATTGTGCAAGATATAAAGAACCTAGTAGTTTTTATAATTTACTTATTTTTAACAGACTTCAAAATGGCATTTATTATATAAGAACATAGTTTCAAGTCTATCAGTTGGAATATCAATATAAATATCCCCTCATTTAATTAGAAAGCATAGTCTAATTTGATAAATTTTTAAAAACTAAGGCCCATAGAGTTTCAATACTTCACTCAAGATTACAAGCTAATAAGGCAAAATGTACTGGGATTCAAACTTATCTTTACTATGTTATACTGCCTCACAGGGGGGAAAAAGATATTAATATCATTCAGTAAGTGGTAATATCTTATTGTGATTATTATGTTATCTTAACAGAGAAGACTGAAGCCAAAATAGAAGCAGAGCTAAAAACAAACCATGGTACTAATGCATCCAAGCTCACCATCTTATGACCATCTTCTTCACTCATCTTAATCACAACCTACTGAGAGGAAATTTGTGTAAAAAGTAACACAATTGAGCCTCTTCTGGTGAATGAGAATGTTCATCCAAAATATCAGGTATTGGAACTGAAAAGGGAGAAACTTTTATGTGCAATAGATTATCATTGCGAATAATGATAAAGGGGAAGCCAGCCCTCTCAATAAAAATAAGAGACCATTCCACATTTAAATGTCACCTGTTCGAGAGTCACTGCATCAGGCTATGCAAATAGCAGTGCCGTGGCTCCATCTATAAAACACATTAGTGACCCTGATGGGTGTCAATGTCTGAGAGGATTGGAGAATGTGCTATGAAGAAGACTCTGTGATGATGAAAGCTACGGTTAGTTGTAAACTGTTAAACCCACAGGCAAAATCTCAAGGCATAGAATGATTTCCACATTTTTCTCAAATTTCTTTTCTTAGTTCTTTTAATTAACAAGCTTTAATGTAACATACCAACCACAGAACCCTCCACTTTTCTCTCACCCCTCCCACCTCCCTCTACCATGCCCCCCATCCACTCCTCCGAGAAGTCTGACATACCAAGATGAGGCAGGACTAAGCATCCCACACCCGCACCCTACACATCCCCCACACCCTCATCAAGGCTGAGCAAGGTGTCTTACTATAGGAAATGGGATCCAAAAAGCCCAGTTCATGTACTAGGGATAAATCCTAATCCCACTGCCAGATCAAGCCACATTCAGAGGTCTAGTTCAGTCCCCTGCAGGTTTCCGGGCTGTCAATCCAGAGTCCATGAGCTCCCACTAGCTCAGTTGAGACCACAGTAGAAAAGACCCAGACAGGAGCTAGTGACAAGACTCAGGAGCAGAAGCACTTGCTTCCAGGCTGATAACCTTGGTTCTGTCCCTGAGTTCATAAAAAGCTAGATGTGATAGCTCACATCTGTAATCCCAGCATTCGCAAGATGTCATTGGAGATGAAAACCACCTGGAAGCTTTAGCATCAGCTTAGAGAGTGCAGGATAGGGGAGATCCTCCCTGTCTGAACAAGCTCAAAGGAGAAAACTTTGAGAGTTATCCTTTGACATACACACACAAACACATGCACACTAAATAAAAAGATCCAGATGATGACAGTCACATAATGTAAGGAAATTGTAAGGTTGGTCACAACTACTTGGCTGCTCCAGTAAACAAACCATGGAGTGATCGTGGCTATGTCCCAGCAAACCTATTCATAAATACAGACAGTAGCACAGTATAGCCTGTTGTTTCTGACTCAAGGCACAAATTCTTCTTCCATGTGCAAAATGGCCTCTGCATTTACCAAGGACTTAAGTCTGAGCTCACAGTGTCACGATCTAGGCATCCCTTTTCCAATAAACTTGTGGTTAAAACCTTGACTGTTCCATGTATTTGCATGATTAGGCTTCAAACCCTACTTGCACTTTCAATTCATGTCATTCAGACACATCTTGAGGTCAGCTGGATATTGGGCCTTTATCTTCTAACCCTCTCCTATTACCTTCACATCTCACATCATCTTCCCATTTCCAGAATGATCCTCAGTCCTGCATCATTTCATACAGTAACCATGAGCCATGTGTAGCTCAACTGTCTACATTTTTAACAATGAATAAGTCCAGTAGTTGTAACAAAGCTAGAAGTAATATTTCAAAAGTTGTGTAGGATCAGGCCTAAACCCAAGCCAGGCCAGTATTTCAGTATATGGTGATGTTAAAGTTAATCATGACTTGTTAGCTCCAGGAGAGCACAGCTCTTAAATTGTCTATATCCAATGATCCATTAAAAATAAGTCTGTGATCTTCCAGGAGTTCTGTCACGTAATTTCAGAATGGTAAATAATAAGTGGATAGGAAAACAGTTAAAAGTTAAAAAAAAATTGTTTTATTGGCAAAAAATAAAAGAGAGTTAAGAAAAGCCAGGGAACTCTAGTGCTTGGCATCTGCTGACGTCAGCAGACTCTAATCATGCTGTCCATGATCTACAGGCATTCATTCTCTTCTCTTCCTTGGCCACAGTGGTTGAGGACCCATAGAGGGAGAGGCAGGATGTTCTTCCAGCATGATCACTCTGCTCACATGCTCTGGCTAAGACTAACCAGGCTACATAAGAAGCTAAAGACAGATCCAGAAAGGGAATCCTGGGATGGTATAATTAGGGTTTGAGTTGCTCTAAGCTTAAAGAAGCTGTAAAAGTAATGCATGATGCCCAGACAGCAATATCAGTTTTGTCTGTGAATTTTCTAGAAATACAAATAATTTGGGGGCCTTGTGTCAGACATGCAGAATTCAGAACTCCAGGGTAGGACCCAGTGGCTTCATTTTAATGACTCCTAAGTGGCGCTCTTTCTTGCTGGTGAGGTTGGGCGTGACACCTCCATAGGATTCTAATACTCACTGAAGGCTGAGAACCACAGACTTTACTCCTCTAAACACTAGAGTTCTCTTCTAACAAGTGACAGATAGTAAAAACCTAAACTTAAAAGTGCTGTAAGGATTGGTGAGAGATGAGTGTAAAGGACCCTGCAACAGAGTGCACACAAGAAATTGCATTTATTTTCATCCTCAAGATGTTTTGGGAAAAACCAGGAATGTAACTCAGTTAGTAGAAGGCTTGTGTAGTATGAATAAAGCCCAGCATTTATCTGCAGCACCTAATAAACCAGGTATGGTGGGGCAACACATAATCTCAGCTCTAGGAGTGGAGGCAGGAGGATCAGGGGCTCAAAGTCATCCCAGATACACCACTCCTGGCCATATACCCAAAGGACTCTATGTCCACCAACTACAGAGATACTTCTGTGTTCATACATGTTCTTTGTTGCTCCGTTTACAATAGCTAGCAAATGAAGTCGTCCTAAATGTCCATCAGCTGATGAATGAATAAAATGAAAATGTGGTGCATATACAAATTAAAATTTTAGTCAGCTGTCTTCTGTGACTTAACTAGTCACTGGTGATACTTATTCTCCAGTGGATGGCTTCACTCCCAGGCCATTCCTGTAGTGGGACTTTGGTGCCTCTCTGACTTAAGGGCATGGCCTCTGGGCCAGCACAGGATTGGAAACTACCTTTGAAGCTATAGCCTTAAGGTGTGGCCAGGAACAGCAAAAAGACGCTTTACAAACATAGCACTCTCTCTCTGCTTCTCTAGCACCTGGAAGGTGATCTGTTTTATCTGGATAAGTGGGTCATCTCAGCATTCTTTGCATTTTATGTTGTAAGTTGCTTTACATAAATATTGATATAATAATCTATTTTTTGTGATTATTGATCAGGCTTATTGCTTGGGTTACATATGCCCACATGAGGGCTTCCTTTCAGATCAATGGGTGTGGGCTACAGGAAGGAAGGAAGGCTACATAAAGCAGCCACACTGGAAGGTCTTTACTCATCATAGAAGATGACATTCCAGGGCTGTGTAGATAGGGCTCCTCCCTAGGGCTTCCCAGGCTACATACTTCTATCCCCTCCCTGAGACCATGTCAATTAGGGCAAAATCACATACTTTCCATTTCTTTCTCCTATTGAGGTGCTATCAACAGTCAACAATCATAACTGTAATGATCATGTACATCATGGAAATGGTAGCTCTTTATCTTGGAGGATGATCCTATACAGCAGCAAATTTAAAGCCAGCTTCACATATATGAATGAAACTTTTTCTCCATAAATACATAAATATTTATTATAAGTAAATAAATATCCTTAAAAATCTATACTTTTTATTTGGAATGAATGATCTTTTCTTCTTTAATGCATTTAGTATTTTCCTTATAGAAATGAAAGACAAGCATCTGTTTGAGTAAACAAAATGATATATTAGACAGAGATAAGCAAGACATCTTGCTTGAGACTGTTCCTTTTTGCAAAATATATTGCTATAGTAATATGGAATGGGTTTTTAATTGGATCTAGGAATACAATGAAAATCTACATGTCCTTTCAGCATGGAGCCATCTGAGATGGTAAGCCATTTGGATCAAGGTCATTTTAAGCACCAACATGCCCATTTGTATAATACCATTTCTCAGAATTCCTGGGTGATACTCTCTTCCTGTCCTTTACCCCACAAAATTAATCTCCTCCAGGAGGCAAAGAAACAGCAAGCAAATCCTACCATGCACATGAAGAATAAGGAGGCATTGTCCCACACATCTCTTCTGCCTAGTTGATGTCTTCACTTTGAAATCTCCCCGCAACACATACCCTGCTTGCCATGTCAATCAACCGTGCAAACTCTTCATACCACTCAAACCCAGATAATAGGGGATGTTTCTGCCCCTATTCACCAGATGCTTAGACTTGTGCCCAAAACCTTAACCAGAGACCCCCATACCCACCCCAAGTGGCATCTCTCTGCTCTGGAGATATTTGATAATCAGTCCTGAACCACAATAATAGATACAATTATTCTCCAGTTAAAATGCACAAGAACATGTAAATAGTGAGAGTCTACTGTTCTTGTGGCCTAGAAGTCCATCTTCTTCTGCATGCTGGTACCCAATGGCCACTGTAGGGAATTTCCATAAAGTGGTAGATTAACCAGCACATGTTCTGGGGCCAGGAATCTAAACTGAGCTTTATTGGACAGAAATCAAGGCACCAGCAGATGTGAGCCTTGTGGAGGCTCCAAAGGAGAATGAGTTTTTTGCCTTTTCTAGTGTCAAGGTTCTGGTCCTCCCTCACCTGGCTGTGACGATTCCTACCATTTTCACACAGCATCCAGCTTTGGTTCCAAAGCCACATTTGTCCTCTGTAGTCAAGCTTCTCTTATGGGGACACTATGCCTACATTTAGAACCTGACTGACTAGTCCAGAACATTCTTCCAGCCTTAATAACATCAATAAATCATATCTACAAAGTCCTTTTGCCAGAAAGGCAGCATTTACAGATCATAGCAAGTAGGACTTGGATGGCACTGGAGGCCATGAGTCAAGTTGTCACTCAAAAACAAATGTCTTTTTCTACAATAAATCTTTTCTACAATAAGTGACAAGTCTTCAGGAATGTTACTTTTCCTAGCATTTGGTTTATGAAGATGAAAAATAACCCTCTTGGGTTGGTAAAGGGCATTTCTTTGTATCTAAGCAAACTTGAGTGGAAAGTTAGATAGGGTTAGGGATCCTAATCCCATCTAAACTCTTGGGTCTGGGATTCTGGCTTGAGAAACAGGGAGAATGAAGTCTTGTGAAGACAAAGTGAATCAGTATGTAACAAGGGACTAACATTGCCTTGCAGAGCAATAGATATCTTCATCAATTTACTTCTTGTTCTGCAATCCCTATCTGCAAGAAATGTGTTGCTGAGGAACAACTTCTTGGACTCAGTGAACCTTGCCATTCTGTCATGGGTACCCTAAGTAAACTAAGGTGGTTCTACATTCTTCACTCTCTCAAGGACTCCAGTCATCCTCAGGGCTCCTCTGCTTGCCTTTCATCTTCTAACCATTACTCTAACAGCCTAGGATAGCATTATTTCCAAGAACACAGGCTCACTTCCAAGTTACCTGTTCCCACTCTTATTTCCCTTTTTCTCCTTCCCGCCCAAGTCTTCTAGTCCCTGAAAGATGTAAGAGGAATAGAAAATCCTCTATTCTTCTCCTTGTGAGACTAAAAACAAAGCTTCCATAAAAAGCAAACAGCTTGAAGAGCTACATCGGCTGACTAGAAATTCGGTTTTTGCTGTGTCGTTTTCTTTTTCCCCTTTATGCTGACACAACTTGAGCTATTCATAGTTTGGAAGCCGATAAGCACATTCGAGCATTGTAAGGAATGGATGGTTTATATTGTGACACTACAAAGACTCCACGTCTGCTCCAGGCATTTCAACCTCCAGAATACTATGCTTGTATGTTCTCATAGCACTAAGATATTGAGTGCCTCTGAGTATTAAAATGAGATCAGAGTGCAACACACTGATTAACACACCTATAATTCTTAATCTTTATTTAACAAATAAAGACAAAGACTTGGTGAAATTCAAAGATTTGTTCAAGATCTCACAAGTTAATAAATGCAAAACTTCACTGTGGTGTGTTAAAATGCAACAGATGGAGACTCACAAGACCAAGGCTTCATTGGTTCAGTGCATGGCTATAAGCAAAGCACCTCACTTCTGGGGCTCAGTTCTTAAGCTCTGACTTGGCTGGACAAGGCTGTCAAGTCTCTGTTGGAATCATGTCCCCACAGTGGTAATTTGATACCAATGCACACATGTAACCACATCAACATTCTCTGGGAACTCAGAAAACCACTGCTGCCTGAATCCCATCTCTTTGCCAGGGATCCAGGAGAAAAAAAGTATTAGCTTCTTCCTAGACATGAGGCACTACTGAGATAGAAATAAGGAAAGATGGGCTCTGCCTGTTGAGAACAGATGGCCACAAGTTATGAAGAAGGAAACTTACTGAGTGGGGAACCACGAGCAACACCAATAACTCAGATCTTTCCCCCTGAAAGCAGTATTCTTGTCATAGAACAAAAGTCA
The DNA here is from genome assembly GCA_004025045.1 of Sigmodon hispidus. Classification (NCBI taxonomy): domain Eukaryota; kingdom Metazoa; phylum Chordata; class Mammalia; order Rodentia; family Cricetidae; genus Sigmodon; species Sigmodon hispidus. Next base: position 20,396 of record PVIH01003369.1, on the reverse strand, counting down.
AAAAGAGATGTCTCCTAACCCTCTAACGCTTGTAAAACTTCTTGTGTACACACATCTGAACATCCATGAGTGTGCATACACGTGCATGCACACAGACACAGAGGCTTTCATTGATTCCTCATTAACAGATGGGTAGCCATGTCCTCTCTGTTGAAGCATTCCCTACTACAGAGATGTTCTTTAAGACTTAGAAAGTAAAGAAAACTCGTAAGTCTCAGGAGGGTACTGAAACTTACAAGGTGAAAAAGATCCCATTCTAAAGTTGTATACACATTAAAAGTCACTGGGCAGAGGAGACACTTTGACTAAACATGCCAACTGAAATTCCTACAGGGACATCCAAAGATGCAGCTTTTATAAGTTGTTTCTCACACTGGGGTGGACTTTTCAGAGATGCAATTGCCTTTGACATACCATTCTCTCTTGTAAGGAGCCCTTCACTCATCCAACTGTTACTGACCGACAAATTCAATGGTGTACTAAGATGGACTGAGTGGTCATTTCTTTGCTAAGTCATTGGTTCCCAATTTTGGGTAAACAGATACCCCTTAATACTCCCTCAAAAAAAAGTCATGTGACAGTAGACATATTAATCGTTAGCCTGCTTCTAAGACATGCTTTAAAGGAAATAATTAAATGTACTTTTGGATCCTCAGAGAATTCTCTGTCCCTGGCTGCAACAACACTGAGTCAAATTGGTTAGCAGGGGCACTGGACATGGCAGAGTAGTTCTGGATGTCTGTTCTATGGGCTATCTCATGGAGTGGAGATACTAGAAAGGGAACAGAACACTGATAAACATAGAATGAAAAACAAGATCACATTCTGAAAACCCAGAAATGACTGCAATATCACAAAGGCCCTTACATAACTATTTTATGACCTCATAGCTACTTCAAAACATGAGTACAAATAACATAAGACAGGTGTAAACATAAGTAAAATAAAATTCGGAGATATTTTTTATGCTTAATTGTGTATTAATTTATTGAGTTCATGACTATTTACAGACTATCTGTACCATCTCATGCATGGCAGTTTGAAGAAAGATAAAAGTGGTCCTTTACCCATGAGAAAATTTCTTCCTAATATGAAAAAAATCATAATTATATCAGATAGTATGTCATTAGTGCAGTAATGTGTTATGCCCAATAGTAAGTTAAAATGAATAGAATCATAAAATATAGTGGAATAGTGACACTCTAGTATGTATCTCCCAGAAAGTTAAGTTTTAATATGCAAGGATATAGAAAAAGACATTTAAAATGGAATGAAAAAGGCACAGAAAGCCATAGGAATGGAAATTGGTATAACATGGGAATATTGGCTAACCTAGTTGCCCAGAGTATGGAAATACCTGGTGGTATAATAATAAGAAAAACTTAAATCATATTCCTTAAATGCTTCTGATGCTGATGCAAAGCCTGAAGACAACTGAAAGCCACCAAAAATATTTTATGGTTCTAGCAATACTCTAAGGGATTTAATTACCCCCGAAAAGGCTAGCCTAGGCAAAGGGCAAAGGGAAGAATAAAAGCATGAAAACAAGTGTGAAGATGACTCTGTTGTGGTGCAGTCAAGAAGATGAAGAAATAATGACAGATCAGGGACACAGAGAATTGACGGGCAGGTCCCTTTTAAGGTGACTTTGGAGCCCAATATTTCTCTCCTCATCTCAGAGATATCCCCAGAATCATATGTTCTGTATGAACAAAGAGAATTGAAGAGAAAGAACACTGAAAATAACATGGAGAAAGTCAACTGTCTCAAAAATGTTTGTAATTAAGATCCTGCAGCTTCTGATTTCTGCCCTAAATTCATACCAGCAGGGAAAACCCTGTGGGCCAGAACTCCACACTAAAACTTCAGTCCATTGGACACCCCCATTCACAAATCACACCCCAAGCCCCAATCCATCCTATCACCCAGCAACCTTAGTGGTTACCTGAAACCTGCAGTTTGTCAGCACCTATTAGATCAAGAGGTGGGTGACACTTCACCCAGTCCAGCCAAATATCCCCATCTTCATGACCTAGGCCTTTGGACACAACCCTTGGAATATCACACCCACCCATTTCTACCCTAAATCCAAGCCAGTAGGGAATAGCCTTGTGTCCCAAAAAGGTCTGCTCGCTACATAATAATCAAGTCACTAAACCTACAGAATAAAAAAAAAATACTGGGGGCTGGAGAGATGGCTCAGCGGTTAAGAGCACCATCTGCTCTTCCAGAGGACCCGGGTTCGATTCCCAGCACCCACATGGCAGCTAACAACTGTCTGTAGTTCCAGTTCCAGGCAAACACCAAGGCAAATAAATAAATAAATAAATAAATAAGTGTTTTTTTTTTAAAAAAAAAATACTAAGAGGTGCAAAGAAAAAATACCAAGTTATCTATAAAGGCAGACACATCAAAATAACACCAGATTATCAAATGGAGACAATTAAAGTCAGAAGGTTCTGGTCAGATGCTATACAGACACTAAAAGACCAAGGTTGCCAGCCCAGGCTACTATACCAAGCAAAACTATCAATCACCATGGATAGAATAAACAAGATATTTCATGACAAAACTAGATTTCAACACTACCTATCCACAAATCCAGCCCTATAGAAAGCACTAGAGGAAAAATTCCAACCTAAGGAAGCTAGATAGACCCATGAAACCACAAACAAAAGATAATTTCACAGAAGATAAACCCTTATTCAAAGTAACCAAAAGGCAGAGAGAGGGTATCCAAATTAACAAAATCAGAAATGACAAGAAGAATGTAACAACAGACACTGAGGTATTCCAGAGAATCATTAGGACATACTTCAAAAACCTGCAATCCACTAAACTAGAAAACCTAAAAGAAATGGACAACTTTCTGGACAGGTACCACTTACCAAAATCAGATCAAGGTCAGATAAATGACTTAATAGGCCTATAATTCCCAAGGAAATAGAAGCTGTTATTATAAAATGTCTCCCAGGCAAAAACAGCCCAGGGCCAGATGGTTTCAGCACATAATTCTACCAGATTTTTTTTAAAAAAAAAAAAAATCCAATACTCCTCAAATTGTTTCACACAATAGAAACAGAAGAAACATTGCTAAACTCTTTTTATAAGGCTTCTGTCACCCTGATACCCAACCCACACAAAGCTGCAACAGATCAATCTCCCTCATGAAATGGATGCAAAAATACTCAATAAAATACTAACAAACCAAATTCAAAAATATATCAAGAAAATCATTCACAATCAAGTAGGCTTCATCCCAGAGATGCAGGGATGATTTAACATACAAAAAAAATATAAACAACCTAAAAGAAAAAAAAAAGATCCCCTCCTTAGATGCTGAAAAAGTCTTTGACAAAATCCAACAACCCTTTACAATAAGAGTCCTGGAGAGATCAGGAATACAGGGGAAATACCTAAACATAATAAAGGCAATATGCAGCAAGTCGACAGCCAACATCAAACTAAATGCATAGAAACTCAAAGCAATCCCACTAAAATCAGAAACAAGACAAGACTGTCCATTCTCCCTATACCTATTCAATATAGTTCTTGAAGTTTTAGCTAGAGTAATAAGACAACAAAAGGAGATCAAGGGGATACAAATTGGAAAGGAAAAAAATTAAACTATCACTATTTGCAGATGATATGATAGTATACATAAATGACCCCAAAATTCTACCAGGGAACTCCTACAGCTGATAAATGCCTTTAGCAATGTACCAGGATACAAGATTAACTAAAAACAACAACAACAACAACAGCAAAAAAAAAAAAAAACCAAAAGAACAATAGCTCTCCTATACACAAATGATAAAAGAGCTAAAAAAGAAATCAGGGAAACATCACCCTTTACAATAGCTGCAAATAACATAAAATATCTTGTGATAACTAACCAGACACGTTAAAGACCTGTATGACAAAAGCTTTAAGTCACTGAAGAAAGACATTGAAGAGGATATTAGAAAATGGAAAAATCTTGTATGCTCTTGAATAGGTAGGATCAACATAGTAAAAAATGACAATCTTACTAAAAGCAATCAACAAATTCATTGCAATCCCCATCAAAATCCTAACACAATTTTTCACAGATCTCAAAAGAACAATACTCAACTTTATATGGAATAACAAAACCCCTCAAATTGCCAAAACAATCCTGTTCAATGACAAAACTTCAGGAGGCATCATCATCCCTGACTTCAAGATCTACTATATTCTACAGGAATAAAAAACAGGCTGATACTGGCATAAAAAACAGACTTGTGGATCAATAGAGTCAAATTCTCACCAAAATAAAGTCTTCAGATTAAAACAACACAACAAAGGGTAGATTATAGTTTTTAAAAATCCACACTTAACATGTTTGTGTGACATTTCTGAGCATGTTATCATAATTAGATGCTCATATGTGCTCTCAGAAACAATAAATCACATAAAGACAACAAAGGCTATTTCTAAATATCTTATCAGAAATAATGAAGCAGATCTATGCTATCATAGCTCTCACTCAAAAAGACATAAAACCTCGATTCTATACCCTGGTAAAGTGCAAGAGCAAGATAAAATCATTTAGAAATGCAAATATCAAGGGATCTAGAAGTTTGTTTTCAATGTAGGCTTTCAGGAAAAGCTAGAGAAGATTTTTGGACATCATAGAATGTCTAAACAAAGAAGATGAGAGACACTTGAAATGTGTCATCCACCCAAGTATCAAAGAAGAAATGACTGTCAGTAGGACTTGACAAATTGGAATGGCTTGTTCAGATGTGAAAAAGAGGGCAGCGGGGTCCCACAAATCCATCTTTACAAGGTGTAGGCACATTCAGAGCAGAGGGAAATAGTCATCGATAGAAGTAAAAGAAAAGGGGTTTCATAAATATGTATTTAGAAACGTTTTAAAACGCCATTAGCTAAACATAAAACAAAATAAAATCAGCAAATGGTAATAAAAAAAAGCATTTGATCTAGATGTTGAGCATACTCTCTGTTAAATAATGAATAGACAAGAAAAATTCAACCCCAGTATATTATTGGCTCTTCATTGAACAAATTAGTACATATTTATTTCTGTTTTTATTACATACAGGAACATCAAGTAAAATGACTGTCAAAAGTCATGGAGAGAAAATATAATATATATGCATATATGTATATATGTATATGTATATATGCTTATTAATACTTTCACATTTACATTTCTAAACTATGTATTTTTTTCTTAGCAAAAAGAAAATAAATATTTCTTAAACAAAATTTATTTCTTATATAAAATAAAAGATAGACACATGAAATACAAAACCAGGGCAGACAGATAAACAACTCCAAAAATGCTTATAAGAATTGGCAGAACAATTGCATCACTTAGAATTAAGGACAAAACTCACCAAAATGACAACAAACAGAAACAATGAATGCTCAGTTTCTTTTAGTCCTTGGAAATAGAACTGATGTAGATGTGTTGTTTTTCTTCCAAACACTTGATATTACCATATCTTCATCACATCTCTGCACTACTTTGGTTTATAAAATGAAAGCAAATAATTTTTATTACTGTAGTATAGCTGTGTGAGAGAATTATTTAGTTGCTTTTAGGAAACACATTTAATAATTTAGCCATTAAGAAAATCTTATCTGTAACTTACTCTAAAATGCTTCAGAAAAGTATAGTGTATGAGTGTGAAGACAGAATATGAACAGCATAAAAAGACCACCTTAAAGGATTCTGAGTGAAGTCTTTTCTGCAAGAATTCTTCATACTACACTTGTAAGCTTTCACAAACTTGAAAGATTTGCAGGTAAATAATAGTAAATAAATAAAAGCAAAATTTCAAATCATTCAAAACAAGGTAGTAAGACATAGTGACATCTTGTCAAAAATATAATTTAGAAAAATATCTACCACCTTTATATAATCTTTACCCCAAACTTATGATAATAATGGGATCTTGGAACATGATGTACAACAATTATAATTGTGACTATAAAGAAGAATTATGAAGAGGAGGCCAAAGAAGAAACGGGGGCTGGGATGAAAAACATGGGTACCCTGGAGTATGGAAGAGAAAGAAATGAGCAGTAATAAGAAGAGAGGCATAAATGTGGCATTGGCTCGCCTGGCTGTAGAAAGGATCAGAGAAAAAAATGGAAAACATTACTGTGCCAGTTGGTTTTGCAAACTTGGCACAGACCTAGACATACCTGGGAATTATAATTGAGAAAATGCTTCCATAATATCCTGTAGGCAAGTCTATTGAGCATTGTCTTACTTGGTGATTGATGTCAGAGTACCCAACCAACTGTAGATGGTACTATCGCTGAACCAGGAGCTCTGAGCGCTGTAAGAAAGCAAGCTAAGGAAGCCACCAGGATCAAGCCAATAAGCAGCATTCTGTCCATGGATTCTGCTTCCTTTCTTGCCTCCAGATTCCTGCCTTGAGTTCCTCTCTGACTTCCCTTTCTGATGGACTCTGATCCTTTCCTCCCCAACTTGCTTCTGGCATAGTGTCTTATCACAGAAACAAAACGTAAGAAAGACAACTATAGGGCTGGAGAGATGGCTCAGCGGTTAAGAGCACCGTCTGCTCTTCCAGAGGACCCGGGTTCGATTCCCAGCACCCACATGGCAGCTAACAACTGTCTGTAGTTCCATTTCCAGGCAAACACCAAGGCAAATAGATAAATAAATAAAGTTTAAAAAAAATTATATTTTAAAAGAAAGACAACTATAAAGAGACATGGAATCCCAGAACATAGTAAGGAAAGTTGGTTTTAACAAATAGAAATTTATTTTCAATGTTTAACTAAAGTGTAAGAGTTGGAGAGTGGCAGCCAGGCAATACTAGTAGTTAGGGACGGTGATGAAGTGATGGCAAGGCAAATGCAGAAAATAAAGACAAAGGGACCTTTGTCACTTGTTACTTGTCTCCTTGCTATGACAGAAAGCCTGACAAGAAGCAACTTGGGGGACTGAAAGATTTATACCAGGGACAGTGTATAGGAGGAGATCACAGTTATGGCTGTAGCAGTAAAAGCCTGCTTGCTCACATATTGGCAAACCAAGAAGTAGAGACAAAACTGAAATTAGAGCTAAACCAAGGTCAATCTCCTATCAACACACTTTCTCTGGTTATGCCCCATCACCAAAAAGCAGCAAAACTTCCAAAAAAAGCTCCACCAGCTGGGAACCATGTGTTCAAACATACGAGCTCATGGTGGACATCCACACACGTGGAAACACTCTCTCATGGAATCCTCTGGAGTAGAATGGATGTATGTGTTTGCTATAGATTAAAGATAAAACCTTGATTTCCAGACATCCTTCTTAAGTCCCTTCTACTCTGACCCAGCTCTGCTGTGGGTCTCATCTGTAGCAGTGACTATGGTGGAGTCTTGTGCCTGTTCTCATTGTCTTCTCTTCATCATAACCAAATCTGCAAACATAGCATCAAGGTCTCAAAAATGAACCAGGGGGTACAAGTTTGTAAGAAAATTGAGACAAATTCTCAGAAATGATTGTAAGCATTTTTCAATCCATTTCTCCAAATGGAAAATATCCCCTTTAATATGGAAAATATTTTCATCAAGTCTATTTCCTTTGGCCTTTTAATTAGAGGTCTAACGCATTATTTTGTTTTCTCTTTAAACGGTCTTGAAGCTTTTCTGAGAAGGTTTAGATTGATTAGGAATATTTTTCATTGCCCGATACATAAACAAAAACATATCCAGTGAAAGATTAAAAAATAGTTGACCTTATATTAAAACATATACATTGTTTTCTTAAAAAAAAACTATTCCCAAACAGCTGTAGTTTCCTTATTCATTTTCTAAAACAATTTATGGCAATAACAGTGAATCTTCAAGGCATAAGAAAACCCAGCAAACGCAAGGGAAATTTCACATCATGCCCAATCAGTAGAAAATGTAATCTCCCAGTATTGCAAAATACTTTATAAATTTTACCAATGAAGTCGTAACCAAAGCAAGTGTGTAAGCTATGCCAAACCGACCTAAGCTAATCAGTGTTGCTCTTAAGAAAGCCCAGGATAATTTGAATCCTGCCCTTCAGAGATACTTTACTAAATGTAGAAGAAAGGGGTGAGAGATACAAAGAATGTAACTAGGAAAAAAATCATGTCTTACATTTTAGGATTTATTTTCTATCCCAGAGGAAAGTCAGTCTCTCTGTCTATCTCTCTCTGTCTCTCTCCCTCTCCCTCACTCCCTTCTTCCTTCCCTCCTCTTTCAGCATTGGGCTCAGCAGGAAACAGCACAAAAATTCTTTATCAGAAAGCCTCTCAATCTGCTCCTTTTCCATCTCAACTTCAGTCCTGGGGAAATAAAAGCAAGCCACAGCTATACCATTTCTAAGCCTAGAGCTATTTCACTTTTATTCAAATACTTTAAGCTCCATAAAGTATATGAAGCTATATTTTCAGACTTCAAAAAATATAGCAAGTAGGTCTTTTCTTGGCATCATTTAATATTCGATAACTTGTTCCTAAATGATTTTGCCATCTGAATATACTCTTTATCATGGAGTTTCTCTCCAGTTGGGCGGGGTTCTTTAAATTTGCTTTCACAATATAATTTTAAACGTTTTCTTTGAAGCACAGAAAGATGATTCTTTTTTGTTGCTGACAAGATAGGAAATAATTCTTAGAGATGCATTATGTTCAAGAACCATATATTTGTTCCAATACCCAGGAGTGAAATGCTTTTGAGAAATAGCATGTTCGGTAATAGCACATTTCAGAAGTAATAGAAGAGACAGCACTTGAAATGCTATTACATGACTGCCTATATCTCTTTATCAAGTTCATGTTCACAGTTTCAAACTCTGTCCTTCCATGACTTCTGCCTCAAACTGACACTTTCCCATCATCTTTGGCCTGTCCATTTGTCTCATTTTGCTATCTGGCATGGTGTTTTTATGATGTTTTCTATGCATTTAGATTATGTTGAGAATATTTAATTCATTCTGATGTTCCCAGAGCCAAGTTCAATATCTGGATTCTTAAACACACACACACACACACACACACACACACACACACACAGAGAGAGAGAGAGAGAGAGAGAGAGAGAGAGAGAGAGAGAGAGAGAGAAAACCTATGGAGAAAGAACTAAACATTTAATCTTTTTTTCTAACTCCAGATCTGGCTGATCTTGTTGTCATTTGAGTGAAAGTATGAGTATATGGGGAGAGTGGTTCTCAGTATTCTCCAGTACCTACCAGACAGAAAGCAGTCATCCAGCTTATTTCCACCCATGTTCCCTGGTCACAAACTGTGTAGCGAATGCAACTTACTGTGGAGAATTTAAGACACAGCAGTATTTCAGGTACAGTATTTACCACCACTCAGTCTTGGTCAGTTCAGAAAGTCGAGGCTGTAGAGAGAGGAAAGCCAGATCACCCAGCATTGTGTGGCCAAACATGATGCTGTTATCCTTGATGAATGTGATATATGAAATCAAGAAGTTGTTTCACATAAAGCAAACTGCTAATCTCTAAAATGCTTAATGTGGCCTTTTTTGGCAATGCTTACTTAGGCAGCTTTATATATGGCATCAAATTTGTCTCTTGCTATCCATATCTGTTTTCTTATGTTTTTAAGAGAAGGTCTCATACATCCCAGGCTAGGTAAGGATGACTTTGAACCTCCAATTCTATCTCATCCATCTCCCAGGTGCTGGGATTCTAGGTAGGTACCACCATGTCCATTTTATGGGGTGTTGGGGATCAACTCCAGGTCTTTGTGTTAGTAGACAAGCACCCTAGCAACTGAGATACATCCCCAGCCTTCCCACTTGGTATTTTTATTTGCCTTTAACTGGCACTCTTTTTCTTTAAAGTCTCTGGACTCAAGTTCTCACAGACTAGAAACAGCCTCCTCAGATGTTTTTTGATACAGGAAGACTTGCCTCATCTATCTATTGTTTGAAATTCACCTCGTTGATCAGTTATGGACTCATAAGATTAAATCTACTCATCATTTGGCATATATCAAATACTCCTGCAAACCAGAAACTACACTGTGCCTGTGCCTGAGCATGTGCCTGTGTCTGAGCCTTAGCAAAGGTCCAGGTGCGTGCCTGCGATTCAGAGGCCCTCTGCATCAATAGTTCTCAGCCTGTGTTTGGGCCATGACCTTACTGGGAGTCATATATCAGATATCCTGAATATCACATATTTACACTACAATTCATAAGAATAGGAAAATTACAGTTATGAAGTAGAAATGAAATAATTTTATGGTTGGAAGTCAGCACAACATGAGGGACTATAGTAAATGGTCACAGAATTAGGAAGGTTGAGAATCACTACACTTATCTCTTGCCTCCTTCATTTTCTTGCCTCCTTCCAACACTTATTCATCCTTTAAAGTATCATTTTAGGTCTGCTTCTGCCATGAATCCACATCACCACCTACCCTAAGACTACAATAGACTCTTATCTCCTGATTTCCTGGAATCATTGTACCCTACTCTACTAGAGAACCTCTAACATCAAATACTGGATTAAATTGAACTGAGAGCAACATAAATAAATGAAGACATTTCTACTTAGAGTTTAAAAACACAAATTACATGAATAAGTGCAAGGAGGGTGATTTATCTCATAGGCTCCTGAAATGCACATCCTAGTATTATGCTGCTAAACTCTGCATAACATTAGACTGCTCTCTAAATGTGTGTCTCCCTACCCATGGGTTAATGCAGCTCTCAGACCTCATCAGAGATGTTTTCTGAGCAATGGACAGTGGTTAACATGAAAACTCCCACCTAATCAAAGTACAGAGAGCCAGTGGAGTGCTCATCCACAAATGGACATCAATATCACTCCTTCCCCCAGGGACAGGAAGAATGTCAGAGCAGAAGTTAGAAAGAACTAGAGTGTAACAGTGGGTTTTGGAGACGACAAGCCAGCTGCACTCAGGAATTCAGAGCCCCTATGGTTGCCTTCACCATATCTGCAAAATATAAAGCCAGCCAACATTCTATCATGAAGCAGGGAGAATATTCCTAAGACCCTTCCTCCAACCAAGATTCAGTTGACAGTTGATGACTTCAAAGAGTCAGTTTTCTTTATGGGTGTGGCCCCTGGTAGGTTGACCACCATGTTCCAGTTAATGACCTCACACAAAAGTATGTAGTCAATACAACTTGGACTTCATGAGTTATCTGAAAGTAAATAAATAAATAGGATACAAAGTTTGGAGTGGGTAGTATATACATAGTGGCTCTGGGAAGAATTAAGGGGTGGACAAGGGAGTTAGTATGACTAAAATACTTTATATGAAACTTTCAAAGAATTGATAAAAATGGCATACTAAAAAATGAAAAAATGGGTGACATGTTGATAGAGGATTTTAGAAGTTGTCTTTATAGAAAGTTAAGAAATATTTCAAATATTAATGGACCACAAACATTATCTTGAACCAACAGGAGTCTGTGGCTGAACCATAACTAGCAGAGCCCTTAGGCATTTAAAGAAGTCCAGTGTCAACTCTGGGGAAACCATAGAACCCTGGGATCTTGCTGCATGAGACACCTCTGGGCATTCAGAATCCCAGGGAAGCCTTGACAGCAGAGCAATGAGGCATGATGCTCTAAGGACAAGAAAGTAGACTGAAATAGTGGGGGACCAGTATCTGCAATATGTGAGGTATGCTTGAAGGAGCTTAGGCAGTTTAATCTGAAAGAAATGAGACTCTAGGGAGCTGTGGAAGCTTTCTCACCATGATTGAAGGGCTGTCATGAACACAAATGGAATTGACTTATTCTTGTGCATAGAGGACTTATAAAGATCAAGGAACAAAGTCATAAGAGGAAGTATAGTGTAAAGAAAAAACTTCTCAAGATAAGAGCTGTCCAGAAAGAGTGTAAGCTACTGGAGAGTGGTTTTCAACCTGTAGGTCTCATTCCAATTCATAAGAGTAGCAAGATTACGGTTATGAAGGAGCAATGACATAATTTTATGGTTTGGCGTCACCACAACATGAGGGCCTGTATTAAAGGGTCACAGCTTTAGGAAGGTTGAGAACCACTGCCCTAGAGGAAGTAAATGTCATGCCTATGAAGGGTTCAGTCATCTGTCAGTAGCCACTCTTTGCAAATTCCTAAATCTGAGAACATTGGTATACATACCCTTGGAGTTCTAAGCAAGCCCTATGTTTCTTGATACTGACAAACTATAAACCCAAGTGATCAATCTAAAAAGAACCACTTTTTCTCAAGCCCCATTTTATTGATGATAAAAATTAAGATGGCTGGAGATGTGGAAAGACCACAGATATGGAGATCATAGAGCCTAGACCAAACCCAGACCTCATTGGACTTTACTAATTTTGCTTCCCCTCTGAACTTGATACTTCCAAAACTGATCACGACCCATTCTCCAGCTTTAACTTCTAAAATAGTTGAGTCAGTGTGAAAAAATAATTCTATATGCATTTGAACACATTTTCCAGATGCATGATTGGTAAAATATATTCTATTGGAAAATAAAAAAGACTAGTGTGTGTGGACCAACTGTCTTCAGATCGCCATTGTTCACATTAACCAATGTCTGTGTACCATTCTCTAAGGTAGTCTTATAACTATATACTACCTCTATATTCCAACAGGTTCATTGATGCAATGAAGAGGAGTAGAGCAAAAGATGCCCATGACAATGCAGTGAATGATAGAGACCATCTTTATAAAGTGTTGTGTTGAAAAACAAAAACAAACAAAAAAGGAGATGCAGGAAAACTAGAGAAGGCATCCTTGAACACATGACATTTGACTCCCAACTTGGGATATGTAGAAAGGAAGCCTGGGATGCAGATATGAATATAACATACCATGATAGAGGTGGGAAAGTTTAGATAGGGCCTGGGGAGCTGTATGGGAATAAGAATCACTCAAGGAAGTAATGGGGACTAGGACCATGGTTAAAACATGAGATAAGAACTTGGAATTGACTGCATGCAAAGGTGCTTGGTTACACCCTTGTTTTTAGAGGATCACTGTGGAAACTCTAGACAAGATGGGCATCACCCTGATTATGTTATACAAAGGTTAGACTAGTAGTATAGGTGATACTCATTTCTTCATTATGAACTGGGTCTCTTTCCCAGCTTACTAGCAGCATCATATTTGTATTTCTTGGAAACATCATAAAAAGAGAAAAGTAAAAGCAATATAAATGTCTAAATCTCTCTTCCCTGTTTTAGATGACAGTCCAAGAACAGTGTTAGTGTAATTTTCATCCCCATCATTGATCTAGGCCCTGGGAGATCTCATCAAATACCTAACAAATTTATATTAAAAGCAAAATAGCATCATTTTTGAGAATTACAGATGAGATACCACAGAAGGAAGACTGTATTTTAACTTTAAAACAATTAGGAAAAAAATCATATATTGACAAATGATAATTATATATTTATGGTGAACAATGTTTATCAATGTTTATATGTATGTATGTGTGTGCAAACATATTACAACACATTTATCACTTCTCATAATCATCTTTCTGTGACATGAATATTTAAAATTCCTAAAATTTAAATTTCCTAAAATTTCCAAAGCAATGTTACATCATTATGACCATGGTAACTATGCTATGAAATAGGTCTCAGAATCTCGTTTCTCCCATTTGATAGAAAATTTATACTCAAATTCTCCCTATTCTCACTTATTTGCCCATCCCTATCTCTCACTCATGAGTATTTGCCTATCTATATACTTAAGATCATGGGATTTTTTTTTTTTTTAGTGTCTGCCTTATTTCACTTAGCACAATGACCTAATTTTTCTCTAATAATTACCCCTAATACCTTCTTCACCAATGGGTCTCCCTAGTGAAGGTGATCTATTTTATTTCATCATGCTAATTCTTTTAGGTATCTTGATAATATATATTGAGTTTATCAGCTTCCAACCTAGCTTAGTATGGATATAGTTTGACCAATTTCTACTCTAGAAGTTGATCATTGTTGGCTGGTATCCATCAATACAGTACATTCCTTTGGCCACATAAATTATTTTGAGATAGCCACCACTCCGAGTCAAGGACAAAAATTACCATGAAGCATTTGCTGGCCTTTTCCATAAATTAAAAATTGAACAATAAGAATACAATACCAGGATCTCAGGCAGCTATATCTGCTCATAAAGCAATCAGAATCAATTAGTAGACAGAAACCACTGCCAAAGACCAGATGTAAGATTAGTTCACCAATGGGACTTCTATCATCTACTTTAGCCACTCAGCTTCTTTTACTTCAACTAATTTAAGAAAGACTCTCAGTCACCTGCAACCAAAATCCCCTAATAGATATGACTTCAGGAGAAATTGATAGGATAAAGTTATGGTTTTACTCCACATGCCTATTTAAAAGTTTTGGTGAATTATTTTTTCTCCAAAAAATCACATCTATATGATACCCTTCTAGACTTGTAAAGGTACCATCCATGGCCATCTTCCAGCCTCTGCTTCCAGTATATTGTACAGCTTCTCTGACACTGGCAGCATCTAGAAAAGTAAGCACTTGCTCCTTGACTTCACGTCTTGCCGATTTGTAGGTTTCAGTAAGCCACAGTAGTTTCTTGCTCCTTTTTGGGTTTCCCACAGCCCCGATCTCAGGTCCTTAAACAGTTACCTGAACTAATTAGCATTTAATTTCTCATTTCCAATGTGACACCATCCCATTGATGAGGCTGTACATCAAGTTTGGAGCTGTCTGACTCTGCTGTGCTTTTCAAAGCCCCATGTAAAAATAATGAACTTAGTGACAATGTTTTCATCTGAAATCACACACATACATGTGATCCAAATTATAATTTCAGAAGGAACTGAACAATTCACATATTTTGGATGGCAAGGTTAATATCTGTTTAAGTGGTATTTTTAGGAAGAAGATAGTATTAAAGAAAAATTTTTCATCTTGTTTTTATAGATGTATGGAATAATGTCTTGCCATGAGTAAGAGAAAAACTCAAACACAGAAAAACTCAACTCCTCCAGTCAAGTTCCTTCACTCATAAAATATTTCATTTTCTCTGATTTAAAAGACCAAGGCAACAACTATTGAATTAATTAACATAAGCTATCTCCTCTTGCTTGATGATCATTTTTAGCTGTCATCAGAGAAAATCATGTCAGTTAGTTAGGCTGACTTCCCATTGTCATCTTGGACCACTTTTGAAAACTGTTTGTAATAAACAGAACAAAAGGAGAAGATAGAAATGAACTTTCTGGAGAGTCTCATCTGCATCAATCAGTTTTTAAACTGCTTTAGTTTGCTATTCCACTTAATCCCTACGACAATTCCCCATTTCTCACTCAATGGACATTTCTTTAGTGATGGGCACTGTACAGTGGTAAATATAGAACTGCAGAGGAGAAAGTAACAAAGAGAAATAATGAGTCCTCAAAGAATATTGGAGGTAGAAGAGCAGGAACTGAATTGTTAAAATCATCAAGGTGCAATTCCTCTAGAGAAGAGATATTTTAAATGAAAGAGAAGCATCCATGGAAAGAGCAAAGAAGATGATCTTAGCGGAAAGAAGAGTGACATTAAAGCTGCTGAGGCAGTCGTGAGCTAAGAGGAGATCCAACATGGTAGGGTATTCCTTACTCCATTTACAGCCAAGGGCACTGAAGAACACGAAGCTCCAATAAATTATGGCCCCAGAACCAGAGTGTTCTAGCTCTAAGATTTAAATGCAGACTTAAGAGTCCATGCTTTTTTCCAGTGACAGCTCTGCAAAGCTGAAAAGGACAAAGTCAAGAGCATAGATCTTTAGCCAAACATTTGACTATTGTGGCATTTCTGTTGGCAATCAAAGCAGTACTTCAGCAAAGGAAATAACAAAAATAGCAATAAATAATGTAGGGAGCAGTGATCACCTAACTCTTCTCCAGGCTGAGGGAAAGAAGGTACTAAATCTTAATAGGAACCAAAACACGGGAGCATCAGTACCATCTTGTTATATCTGCAGAGTATTTTGCAGATCATATATTCAGCTCTTTCTCCAAACAAAAACCTAAGTAGGCAAAATGAACAAAACCACCAGATCAACATTTGGATTTCTGCTATCAATGCAAACTTTGAAAGTTTGAAAAAGATGATTTTTCCCAAGGTTACAAGCCAAGGAGAAACAAAGACTGATCTGTAGGGTCCTAGCTCTGAAATCTCTATCCTTTCCTCCCTACTTATGGGATTGTTGTTCTGAAACAAGAAGCCAAGAGCAGTGATCTGTTACAGAAAGACAAGAGAATAGGGAGAAAGGACTGAAGAGAAAAAGGAAGAAGGAGAAGCAAAGGAGGAGAGGAGAAGGTGGAGGGGGTGAGACTAGAAGGGGAGGGGAAGGGAGGGGAGGGAGAACTCTTATGTCAGAAGAATGGGATCCACTTAGCAAGCATGACTGATAACAGTGAGCTGGGGAATGATTAAGCAACATTCTGAAGCCCAAATTCTACAATTGTTAATGGCTTGTATAATTTCCAAGTTTTGTATTGACATAAATCAATGTCATTAATGGGAGCTTATCTATTTGGCCTTTAACTTCTAAGGTCTTTAAAAAAAAAGTTGTTCCTGCTTTCTGTGTATGAGCGTCTGCCTGCAGTCTTTGTCTTTGTACGTGTGTGCCTGGTATCTATATGGAGTACAGGAGGTAGCTCCATACTCCCTAAAACTGGATGCAAACCTTTATATGGGCGCTGGACTCCTAGTTCTCTGCCAGAGCAGCAAGTACTCTTAACCAATGAGCCATCTCAGCAGCCCCACTGCTTTGGTCTTTTATATACCAATTTAAGGAAGTAGAAATTATTTTCTACTTATTTTTATTGTTTTGTCAAGTGTATACATTTCTAAACAATGGCAGATGTTGTCTTTTGTGGTGTTGGTGATACACCTGGAACTGTGTGGGCAACCTTCTGAAATTCTAGTACTAGCACTATCTATATTTTATGTATTATAAAGATGTATGCAGATCAGAAAACTGGAGCTTTATACTAAAAGTCTGGAAACCCAATAAAAAAGCCAAATTAGAAGCCCTGTGAGGTTTGGGGCCACTGTCACATGACCTCTATCAGGGCACATACCACCATGCTGGAATGTTTGGGTTTAGGTTTGGTATTGTTTGTTTTTAGATGGGGGGGGGTGTTTGTTTGTTTTTTAAACAATCCCACATTGTGGTCCAGACTGGCCCCAAAACTTACTACTTGGTAGCCCAGGCTGTCTCACCTCCTCCTTTGTGTTAAGTATTGAGATTATAAATGTGATTTGATGCACTTAGATATTTCTGGGGAAAGACTAAATCATGATCCAAGTGTGGGGACGCATCTCAAAACTTTTGAGCCTGAGGCAAGAAAATTAAAATTTTCATGCTACCCTGAACTATATGGGGGAGATCCCATCTCAAAAACTAACAATGAAAAAATCCATAAATTGCATTATTCCTCTGCCACAGAGGAAGTCTTTTTCTGCAACAAACACTCATAAAAAGCAAATTTTGTATTTTAAATACATAAGAGGAAGACTGTAGTGGACTGCAGAGATGAAGGCTCTGTTAACTGCAACACTGCTCACTTCCACATCTACAAGTCCCAAGCTACCCTCTCCATCATTATCGCCTTCATCTATGCCCCACCTCGCCCATCTGGACCACTCCAGCACATTCCTGATAAGTGTCTTGGCCTCTGAGTCTCCTTTTCCTAATCTACTTTTAAATAGCAACCAGAGTGATGTGTTCAGAGA
This sequence comes from Sigmodon hispidus, assembly GCA_004025045.1. Taxonomy (NCBI): domain Eukaryota; kingdom Metazoa; phylum Chordata; class Mammalia; order Rodentia; family Cricetidae; genus Sigmodon; species Sigmodon hispidus. The sequence goes on along the minus strand of PVIH01003369.1, from coordinate 2,646 downwards.
CCTAATGAATCACATCAGTTCCCTGTTTCAAACCCCACAGTTGATTTAATTTATCCTTTGACAATGACCAAAAATTCTTTACATTATGTCCTCAAGACCCAGCGTGCCTCAGTGTCAGCTGGGTATTCATGCACAAGTTCCCTCAGCCTTCTGACTCTCTCCTTCATGACACTTACTAGAGATATAATTAAATATATAACTATGAAATTATTTGCCCAGAATGCCTCAGGTCTATTCAAACCAGGGGCACTGGACTTCTATACAGAACAAAGCCCATAACACTCTTACCTATCTGGCCCATAAAATTCTCCAAGAGGCTGCCAGGTTAGGAATCTTAATTTTTTTAATATTATAAACCTTTGAAGATTTTTTTAGCCTGAAAGAAACATACATAAAATTTTTAACCAATTTCCCCAGGAAAATTATTGAGAGAATTTAGCTCCACCTGCATTTATTCCTCTGAAGCCTATAGTATACCTTGGAAGTTTCTAGAATGAAAGCCTCCTGGAGGCAATAAAAGTCTACTGGCAAAGTTGATGTTTTACAGGAGCATTTCCAAGAACCCCACCAATGAGTCGTTCACACTCTGTGCCGCCCTAGGCCAAGGAAGATGCAGGATTTTTAACACTGAAGATGTAGAAGCTACTGAGCATCAGCTGAGCCTCGGGCCATAGCTCAGAAAGATTTAGCAGCACTGAAGTGAAATCCAGGCAGAGTCTGAGATTTATTTCTAGAGATTGTCACAATACATAACCAGCTAGCGGATTTGCATAAACATCCATTTATAGGTTGTCAATATAAATATAATGGATGTGTGTGTAAGAGTTCGTTTGCCCATTCATCTTGAGGAACTCCTAGGCAGCGACAAGGAACATAGCAAGTGCTATGTCCACTCATGGGAATCCAATAGTGAGGGGGGGACAATAACTAAATTCGGTCCAAAACAGTGTTTTCTTTACAAGGCCATCTGTGCACAGACATACACTCAGAGACATTTTTTTAAAAAAAGTGCATGCTTCATTATTGTTCTGGAATAATACTCTGACTTTAATAAGAAAGCCCTGATTTTGTAAATGAGAAAGAGCAAAGTTCCCTGGAATTGTGGATTAACTCACTTTTGAAAAAATAAATTATTATCCCTGAATAAACTTCACTGCATAATTCAATCTCTTGTTTTTTACTTGAAACTAATATTCTAGTACACTAAGTTCTTCATCTGGATAGTGCTGTGACTTTTGTATTGGAGCTTCATGTTTGTGTGTGGAGGGATGGGTAGGCGGATGAGTACAGGTGTGTGTGCTCACATGGGTGGGTAAGTGCATGTGGAGGTCAGAAGTCAATGTAGGAAATGTTTATGGTTATATAAACATGTATGTGACTTAGAGTTAACTATTTGTGGATGAAAGCTAGCTTTAAATCTGTATGTATGTATGTAACTTGGATCCAACTGTGTATGTGTGAATATAACTATAATTGTTAAGATGCTGAAATTAGCTTATTTTTATTAGTCATCATGCACTATTGATATTTATGTGACACGAACTTTGGCAGATAACCTAATTTGAGCATACAGCCTCCATGCTCAGTGTATGAATAGATTCTATGTGCTAGAAATAGTTTTAATCTATCTGAAAACAAGTTTATAAGCATATGATCAAGGTCGCAAAGACAGCTTATCTTGCCAGACATAGATCTTAAATCTAAGTTCAGCACATAGTTTTAAAAAACAAACTTTTTTAAGATTTAGAGTGACAATAAAGACATCCATGAAATATTTGTGAAGTGTACTAATAAAAACAATGAAAGCTAATTCAAGGCTATTAAGAAACACAAGCAGTCATTCTTGTAAGTACTGTGATTAATTACAGGGTTGAGATTTAATCTCTTATATAAGTTTCAGGGTAAGCTTACAACAAGTAACTAGAAACAAAGTTTTTCTATTTGGATATTACCTGGGCAGCCCTCATATTTCAGAGATCTGCAGAATATGGCATTTAAAATGTTTACTTCTCAGACAGAGACTTCCAGATCCTAACAGTAACCCAAGGTCTCCAAAGAAGATTTGAGACACCAGGATCTTCGTCTGAATTGAAGCAGTGCTAACCTGGGCAAGATGCCATAGCACAATGCCTGCCTGCTGCCACGAACCCGGCCTAGATCTGAGGACATTAGAGAACTGATTGAACCCTTTTGCCTAGACAAAGTAAGGTCAGTCTTCTCCTATATGTTCCTCTACTGTGGGGAAAAATCTCCCACCCTAAAGGTCTGGCAGCTGAAGATTGATGCTGTTTGGATACTTCCGCCTCCAGCTTAGGTGGAGACCTGGGTATGGCTAACTGGGTATGGACTGGTCTCTGTTGTTTTTAGTAGATTCAGAAGCTGCTCATTCTGCACTCAGGCATAAGTTATCCTTCTCAGATCTCTGCAAGTGCTGACGGCTGGGCTAGTTATAATTTTGTCAGCTTGGTAGAATTAGACAATCAGATCCTTCTCCAAGGTGATAGCTAGTTTTCAAGCTCATTTTATAAAGCCTGATTGGGAATACTAATATAACTAAAATTCTTATGTCTTTTTGCAATTTGTATGAGCTTAACAGACTCATAGAATTTGGATCCACCTCACAGAGGCCAAAAAGATTCCAGATAA